>JAPWLS010001885.1:0-71279 GCA_028551675.1 Tineola bisselliella
ATTTTTAAGTCCCAAAAATGACTTTGAAAATTCTTTTTTTTACAATGACGTGTTTGAGCCATATTATTTCATTTTTTTTTTAAATCTCGGCTGTGGCTTAAATAGGTTACTCGCATTTTCTGAATTTATTTGATTGATTTAGCTGCAGTTAATAATGTTATTCTAAACAGGCTACTTTTAATATGATATTGAGATATTAATCAAGTATTTTTTTTATACAATGATATGTTTTATTTTATATGTACTTATTATTATTATGTTTTCTATTTGTTATAAAGCCTTCTCGACGAACAAATAAAAGTATTTAATCAAAAATATATATTATTAATGTAATATGTAAAAAATTAATATATTCAAAGAAAACCGATGAGAGACCCGTCTGTAAAGAAGAAAGGCGCGCAGTCAAAATCGCGCCGCGCGCCTATGAAAAGTAAAAAAATAAAAATACGGGTCTCTTTTTTTCAATACAGCGCAGCTATGTTCAATTTTTGCCAAGTTATCATATTGATTCATTTCTATTGAAATGATCTCTGATACTTATTTAGTGCCTTAAATGCGAGCGAAGCCGCGGGTAAACTCAAGTAAACAATATATAAAACAAGATCAGACTTCAAGGAGGATAGTTTCGAATCTACGTTATTAGAAGTAAACGTAATAAAAATTTAAAACCCGGGTTTGTGTATATTTTCTTCATATTAAAACAATTTAAAATGTCACAGTGTACGAAAACCGCCGCACAGTACCGCGCCGTCTCAGTACAGTGAAGGATTTGTCTTGTTAGTCTTTGACTGGTGTATTCTTGTCGCGAATTAAATCGTTTTTAAATTAAAACGATTGTTTTAACGAGTAAGTATTATAAAAAAAAAACAACCTTTATTTTTTTTCATATATTTTGAGAATACTAAAATTTACAGAATTGAATTTCATTAAAATATTTTTTTCAAGTATGTAGTATACTTGTTTCATCATAGGTATAGATTTTGTGTACAGAAATTCAAAATTATATCGTGTCGTACATAAAGTATGTACCGTAAAGTCGTATGACTTTGGCCCTAAGGGGTTGACTTTGGCCCAAAATTGGAAAAAGTTTGAACTTCCCCACCATAACATTTCAGAGTCTTGGGTGTAAAAGTGTACAACAATGTTTTGCACTGCCGGACTTACCTAGATAAATTACATTAGTTTTTTTTAAGCAATTAAGTACATCTATATATATAAAACTCAAAGGTGACTGACTGACTGACTGACTTAGTGATCTATCAACGCACAGCCCAAACCACTGGACGGATCAGGCTGAAATTTGGCATGCAGGTAGATGTTATGACGTAGGCATCCGCCGATTTTGACTTACCCCCAAGGGGATAAAATAGATAAATATAAACTTATTAGATTTATTTCATTTTAAGCAATTGCGGGCAAAGTACATTGATAAATAAAATATGTACAAAAAAATTTGAGAAAATCGAAATCGTTTCTACAACTAATTCAAGAATACGATCCCTAGTATATATTTTCAATTCCCGTGACGTCACCTAATTAAGGCATAGTGAGCTCGGATTTTAGTCAGCTCTTGTATTTCAGAGCTTTTGAATATTTCATTTATTTAATTAATATTATCGTTGTAGTTAATCCTAATAAAATGTAAACATATTTAAACAAGTTAGGCGCGATTTTATGACATTTACGAATATATTTTATAAATATATATTTTTTTGTGTTATTACGAATAAATTTAGTAAAAAATACGGACGTTTCCTACTCAGGAACACTTACGTAATCATACACGAAATTACGGATTTGACAGCCACGTCACAACGGATAGGTAACACAATGCTTATTTTACGGATATTTGACAGAACGGGCTTATGTGTCAAAATTCACGTAAGCTAGAGAGGTGACGGCCGTATCACGAAACTTCGGATAATATGCCTGAGTAGCCCCCCAGACGAAAAAGAACGCCACAAAAGCTACTATTATAACATAATAAGTTATTTTTTCCTTTCCACAGACAACACTTAGCCATAAATCTAACTTAAACTACCAAAGGAAAAATACCTTTTGTTAATAAAACTTTTATACAAATAACTATATCAGATATCAAACACAATTTTTGTCACAATTGTGCGTCTTATAACTTAAGAGATAAGGTTACAATTTGTGTCGTAAAAATGTTTCTTTTTATTTTGTTTTGTCGTGTATGAATTCACTAGTTTTGTTGTTAAGTCTAGAATTTTCTGAATGTATCCGTTTTACGGACTATACGAATTATTTGTGTGATATAACAGCATATATTTCTTAAGTTTTTGTTTAAAGTTAGAAAAAAACTTAATCTTGTAACACTATAACAATTTTAAAATGGCAACACTGGGTTTTTCGGAAGTAGTAAGCGGGGTCGGCCATCTTGTTTTTTGTCTTATTTTAGCAGTGTGTTATAATTGTTTTACACTGTACCAGCTTAAATATACCTATTTCTACCAAAACTAAAAAAAAAATATATTTGTTACAAATATATATAAAATATTATAAAGTTCATAAAACTAATTCTTTTGTTATAGATTAAAGAAGATTAGGAGATTTAAAGAAAATGTTAGATGCAGTAGGAATTTTAATTTGATCTTGCAAGACCGGTCATTTTGACTCGTCTGGTAAATCTAGTGTTAATAAAATAATTGTTTGCAGACATGTGACCAGCAAGATTGCGATCCATCAAATATATAAAAATTATCACAATACATACACACTCTTGCGAATGTTAAACGAATACATGCCACCACAGTCTCCAGTTCAAAGTGGTAGCATTACCATCCCGGATGTCAATAAACTTTTACTCATAAACTTTTTGTATTGAATTTTAAATATGATAAGATTGAGTGAGAAAAAGCACGATTTAAATAATTCATTGCTTAGTAACGTTTATAAGAAGATTTTATACTCGAGCATGACAGCGTTCGTTCAATTACTTTACTATGAGTTTTAATGATATTCAATTGAACTAGACACATCACTAAAATGCTAGTGTTGGGCTACTTGGTTGAGTTTTAATTAATTTTAAATTTAGAATACTATAAATTGTTTAAAAATTAAAAGTGTTGTTGAAATAGCAACACAATTATTTTTGTCTGTGGTATGTAAGAGAGATGTCTATGGTAGTGTGGAACGGTTGCCTGTACGAGAAAAGTTGACACGTGCTGTAATATATTGGTGGAATATATAAAAGAAGATTTTTATTTCACTGCCAGCCATATCCAACAAGTGTGTTCTAATTAGATTATTAAAAATCTTAACAGAATTGTTTTTTATTTGTAATCTCAAACAACTAGGAATTCCCAATGTCCCGCAACCAAGTATATTAATACTGTCCAAGATTAACTAAACACCACTTCTGATATACCAAAAACTATTTTAAACTTAAACCCTTTGAATTAAGGAACAAATTTAGTAGTTGCTTTGCAAGAGATTGAAGTATCCGCATTCGTGGTTTTTCGATTAGTTTCAGCTTAAGTTTGGTGTTCGAATTTCAATTTTAATTTGAGTGCTAAAAGTTGAAATTTGTAGTGTAAGTTTTAGTGATATCGGTTGTGAGCCTTTGACATCAAACACCGTTTAGTGGAACTTTTTAGGAGCGAAGTAATTTAGCTCAGGAAAAAGTAGCTTAGCAACAGACTTTTCAAGTATGATCAATTTCAAGATGAACGTGCTAATTATATGGTATTAGGAAACATGCCAAAGGATTTTCTTATACGAATTTGTTTTTAAAACTGTATGTATAGCACATCCCCACCTTTTATATTTATATAACTTTAGTTAATATATAGGTATATAAATAAACTTTTAATAGGTGCTGAAATAAAAAGCACGAAACACCCGAATTTTAATTTCAAAAAGTACTTTACTAAACGATAGGCTTGCTGCAAAGAGGTAAAAAAATAAATATAAAAAGTTAAATTACACCTTTCTGAAGAGAGCACTAGAGCTTTCGTTTTTCATGAAAAAAAAGCAGATATTCATACATACAACCGTTATTTTCATAAACGCGAATACACTTCTCTTTTGAAAAGTGTTTCATATTAAATTTCCTTTAACACGTATTACATTAACACTACGAGGTGTGAAACTAATAATTTGTAAATTAGGTTACAGTCTATTGATTTGAAATGAACTTTTTAGATCTCTCTTAACACTAGATTTACCAGCTTAAATATACGTATTTCTATCATAACCAAAAAAAGTATATATTTGTTACAGATATATTTATATAAAATAATACAAAGTTCATAAAACTAATTCTTCTGTTATAGATTAAAGAAGATTAGAAGAATTAAAGAAAATGTTAGATGCAGTAGGAATTTTAATTTGATCTTGCAGGACCAGTCATTTTGTAAATCTAGTGTTAAACGTAAAAAGATCATCAATGATATCGGTTTTCATATGCCTATGTTTGAAAAAGTAAAAGTTAGTTTTAATTTAAAAAATTTCGAATTAGGAATTAATTGTTTGTTAACGGGCTGAGGGCAGTTTTTCATTGACAAGCAACTGACTTGCCACTCGAGGAGCGTGTTTATATATACCTCGAGTGACATGGAAGATTTAATAATCGTTAGTTATGAATAACTTTAAAATGAAATTGAAATAATAATAATAATGTAAAATATAAAACATGCTATAATAGCAGACGTCGAGTGAGTAAGAGCATAAGATAAACGCATAAGGTGGCAAATCCTGCAGATGCTCTATCCCGCCACTTTTACGAGTTTTCTCTCCCAAAACTTAGGCGGAGTTCATCCATGAAAGTAAATCATTGTAACAAGTTACCCCAGTTCTTTAGGGCGTGACGACATGCTGTGAAATTTAAATGACTACTCTTCCAACTCGAAAGTTAAAGTCACTCGATTCGAAACACAATTAAACTCACTTTCGAAGTGGTGTATGGAAATTCGGCGCTGCCACAAAGGAATATATTACCTGTAACAAAATAAATTACAATAATGAACTCTTGTTTTTGAAAGTTGTACTCTAGTTACGAGTTTTCACACTACCCCAAGACTACTGGCTAATTATTACACATTTACAATTTAAAAGGCTTTACGCGACATTTATTTTGATACTATGAAACTGTTACAGATATCTTGATTGTAGCAACATAATATATCTGATATGACTACACTCATTAATTACATAGTCAATGAAAAAACACTGTAATATGTGTGCTTTAAATTATGTTGTATTTTGATAATACACTGGTCTATGACTTGGCCTGTTGTAAAACTAAAGTACGTTCTATGGGCTAACTACAGAGAACTGTTTGAGAAAACAATTGCACGCTATTGAAATTGACACACTCCTCTCGTTACAATACAAATTATATATTTTGGGTTAGACGAATGGAAATATATAAAATGTCGATTAATAAATAATCAATAATTCGAGTTACAATAGTGGATTGTAACCTCCGCCATTTTCGGTTCGTGACATATCTATCCGGTACAAGTTTAAAATACGATGTTTGTTCCCACCCGTTGTACCAATGTTAATCTTATTTACTGTGATTTTATTAGCAAAATGTGAATAGGTACGAAGGTATTAACAGAAATATATCCTACGCGTTAACCACTCGTTCATCAAATCAGCATAACAGTGGTGATTTACCTACACACATATTTCTGTATAATAATTATCACTTAGTATAATAATTATAATTATAATCTTTATTTCATTAAATAGAAATCCCTATCTATATACAATATTGTACTATCTATAGAACTAATCCTAGGACTGTATTTCTGTAGATAGTGTTCTAACGTACATTAATACCAAAATGTATTTATATAAAATAACAAAAGTGTGTGTGTGTGTGTGTGTGTGTGTGTGTGTGTGTGTGTGTGTGTGTGTGTGTGTGTGTGTGTGTGTGTGTGTGAGTGAGTGAGTGAGTGAGTGCATGTGCGTGTTCGTGTGTAAAATATACAATACCCCATAACATACAATACTTTTGTTATAAATGAATACATACATATTTAATAACATTAATGGCAATATAACACTAAATATAACTAATAAGATTATAAACACACATACAAAAACAACATAAAAAGCCCTATTACTCAATTAACAAAGCACTAATTAAATATAATACAAATTAAACGAGTGGTAATGATTCTAAAATTTGATCTGTATTAAGCGAAATGCGTGATTCATCCGAATTCCTTATCCAGAGGCGGCTCGTCCTAATGAGCGCTGGTGCAGTGCACTCCCACGAAAATTACAGAACTTATATTACAGCGGCGTAGATATAGGTAATATAATATACTATTGTATAGGCATAGTAGAATAGAATGAATGTAATGTAAGGATAGTATGTATTATGAAGAAATATAGATTACTTCTGTAATTTTCGTGGGAGTGCACTGCACCAGCGCTCTTTAGGACGAGCCGCCTCTGCTTATCACTCCCTCACACGTCAATAAAACTTAATACGACAACATTACTTGGAATTTATGTCACTTATGATATTACTCGGGCCTCTTACTCCGCGAGGCAATAATACTTATTTTCACATTCATAACGCTCGTGTTATAATTTGATGAAAAATCTCAACGTTCATTCCTGAACACAAATGTAAGTGAAATTATATAAAATTGCTACGACACGTTACGTAGGTACTTTATACTGATTATTATTACATTTCGAAAGCTTTGCAGACATTGTAAAACGTGTTATTCATTACTTTCAGTAGGGTCCTATTAACATAGTCCTGACTAAATATTTTGGTAATATTAGTTTTTTACTCAAATATATATTTTTTTATTATTTCTGAGATATTAAACACAATAAAAAAGAACTTACACAAAATATGCACTATAACAACTTTAAATTGCTCGCCTGTAAAATTGCAATTTGTAGATCCTACCTTATAAAAGAACTCAGTGATGTAGTTATGCCACTAACGTAAAACACTAGAAACGACTAGTAGTTGTTGATTTCGGTTATATAGATTAACTCATATGTTTTCAAACTTTTTTAGCGAAGGAAAAAGCCTTAATATAATTATAAAAAACTGATTTATATGGATTTATGAATAATCATAATGCAATGTAATATTACGTAATATTTAGTTGGAATATTTAGATGTAACCTTATAATCTCCCTTTGATAGGCATTTTTTGTATTTTAGCCCTAGGGTTCCGCGGAACACACTTTGAGAATGGCTGGATTAACTAATAGTAGGCTTAAATTCCAAAACAAAAATTAACAAATGAAAACCACGTTGAATAAAAGGGATCACATACAATTCTGTTTGAATAAATGATAAATAAATTATAAAAAAAGGCCATTAAACTCTTGGTACACGCACCTTCATTATTTACAATTCTTTCAGCGACCATTATGTAAAGTAGGCTTCGACGCGGAATATGAATTCTGACGTCATAATGCTTGCCCTTTGATGACATGAAACATTCCCTCAAAATTGTAATACGTATAAACTAGAGGCGGCTCGTCCTAAAGAGCGCTGGTGCAGTGCACTCCCACGAAAATTACAGAAGTGATCTATATTTCTTCATAATACATACTATCCTTACATTACATTCATTCTATTCTACTATGCCTATACAATAGTAAATTATATTACCTATATCTACGCCGCTGTAATATAAGTTCTGTAATTTTCGTGGGAATGCACTGCACCAGCGCTCTTTAGGACGAGCCGCCTCTGGTATAAACACATTTTTAGATAATATCTTCCGAAATAATAACATATATTCAATAAATACGCATTAAAGATTAGTAGATACTCTATGCAGTTTAATTCCGACACGCGTTAGTCTCAAACACTTGTGTAGATAGCCATTTGAGATGCAGGTAGTCTGTAATGTATAGAGGGTAGTTTCCCAGTCGACTGTCAAACATTAAAGGGCTTACACGTATTTTGCGTTTTATTTGCAAATACGTACGCGCATATCTTACAAATGGCGACGAGGATGGGATTCGAACCCAGTAAAGAAATATTTAAATTTCAATATTAAGGTAACAAAACTTTGCGTCTCAAGGCTTTTTTTAATCTATCCAAGACACGAAGACCGGATTAAATTATAAATTACTTGTAACCCTTTTAAAGTATCACCCAAGTTTAAGAAGAAAAAACACCTGATCTCATGATAATAGAAAAGTTTTACCGCCCTAAAGTCCTGTAAACTCCTGAAAAAGCGACTACTTAAAGTGTCAAACACTGCTATCTATCCTGAAAGTGGAACTTGTATTTTTTAACGGCGCAACGAAACGTTAAAATTGAAAAATTAAAATCTCACCTCTCCTGAGAGATTCTCATTGTTTCATTAAAGTTGGGAACGCTACCAAACTTTTTGATGGCAAACAAAAAGATTTTTACTTCCGCTTCGAGTATTTTATTTTAATCACAACTTTTTACACAATTTTTTTTCATTCGACGACTAGACATTCTTGCTATAGTACTTTACCCTAAAACCAACATGAACATATGATATTTAACTCTGGTCTATTGACCGTAAATTCAACATCGAATGCTGCAAAACAGAAGGATGGTTCTTTTGATATGCTAGTTATTGGAGATTATCTTGGAAACCAATTGCATTTTATTCTTCTTCATCTTCTCTTATTAGTGGCCTCAGATGTCTAATGAAGACAATTCTGCTAATGTCTAGTATTGAGGCAACAGCCACACGTAAAACCTCATCTTTTTTTTATATTGAAAGCCCAGCATATGACCACACTCCGCCTGATGTTAAGCTAGAGTGCGGTCCATGAGCATAGACAACTGTTACCACAGACAGACGTCCGCGCGCAACAGTCGACTCCACTATGCCGGCTTGAGGAGACGAATTTGACACTCCTCTCGTTATCCCGGCTACTTCTCAAAAACCCTCTCCCAATTACGTTTTCTACCAAAAAATAGACCACGTGGCAGCGCAGCTAACTACTCAATATTATATTTAGAAATTTGAAGGTTATAAAAACGACTGCAAATGACATAATTATGATCTTTTTATTTCAATTTCCGGCTTAATTTTTGACCAAACTTTTGGTAATAATTAAGGAAAATAAAACGCTTTAAATTTTCCTCAAAAAAAAAACCAATGTAAAATTAAATTATGAATGTTTCATACCAAAAGTAAATCTAACGAAGCAAGAAAAAATCATAATATATCATCATATTATAGAAAAACAAGGGACGAATCTCTTAAGAAACATAACACACAAAATAATTAGCCATGTCAAACATGTGGCTACATGCATATTCTCCAACGGTCTGTAGCAGTGGTTCCCAAAGCTATATTTCAATATTAGAACCCACTTGGCTATCTTAGAAAAATTCCCAAGTAGCTAGTAGCATTTTAGGGCCTACCCAGTATTTGCTTGCGACCAATAATCTGAGAATTTTTAGTCAGCATAATGAGTTGACTTGTATTCTATGAATTAAAAATTAGTCAATATTACGCTTTTAAATAAATCCTAAGCTATGTTTAAGATAGCAAAGCGTAATTAATAAATAGATGAACATGCAATACACTTAGGTATACAGAATTAGTATAGTACATAAATACATAATAATAATAATATATACTTTATTTCATAAAATTTAACATCGGCGAGCTTAATACCGTCGGCATTATCTACCAGCTAACCTTTGTCTGTGTGAATCTACAAAATACATGCATTACATAAAATAATAATACATACTTAAATACATACAATCCCTTACTAATATAAATGTGAATGTGAGTTTGTTCGTTACGTTTTCACGCAACAACTACTTAACCGATCATCATGAAACTTTGTACACATATTTTTGGAAGTATTACAAGTTACATAGAATAATAATAATTTTTTACTATAGTTTCCAATTGACTATAGTTTCAGCTGTTTGTATTTTTTCTATATTTATTTTTATTTTCGTCTGTCATTTTTATATATGCAGTATAAAACTATTTGAATTTTTCAGGTTAGGTGTCATTATTGTGGTTAGATGCCACTTTATTACAGAAGTGTGATAGGCATTGTCTGTTGACTGAAATATGAAACATCTTTAAACTTCATAGTACTTTATATCTTCATAATTACGCAGACGTAGTCGCGGGCAACAGCTAGTAATATATACAACACAAATATACATGTATAAAGACCAGACCCAAAATAAATTGTTTCATTTGGGAATCAAACCCGGGAACTCAGCGTTGCATACGAACACGACACAGTTATAAAAGCGAATGGAGTGACTGGTTTTTAGAATGAATAGAAAGTACATAAATGCACTCCTAATCTTTTAACATCAAAAGGTGGGCTACAAAAGGAATTGGATGCTAAGATTTTTAAATCTCTAAAGCTTCTCACAACTTACGGGAAATCTCACAGTGGACCTGCTCACTGCTTACTGCAGGTCTGTGTTCGACAAATCCGATATAAGTCTTAGCATTTATTATTTGAGAATTATAATATACCTACGTGAGTCACACAATAATAATAAAATTAAATATACGTGTTCAACATTTTCAACGTACTAAATTGTTTTTTTATAACTCTTAAACGGGTAAGAAAAACATATATGAGACCCACACTCGAAGTAGTATATCAATCAATGGCTAGCTTGTACACGTATATTTTTAACTAATTCCTAATCCGATATATTTCCTATTCGTACAATTTACATCGTTATAACCTCCCCATTAAATTCTTTAAAATAACTATATATTATCATGCCTTCACTCTCACAAGACAATAATAACTAACTCCACTCCAATGTTTTTTGATGTGAAACATCTATTGGCGCGGGTATAAACCGGATCGTTGACGTGGCGACGCTATACTAAAGTATATATACAGTCTATATATAGTAGAGTGTACAGTGTGGCGACGCTTCTGCTGTAAGGAATAATATATGATTATATTAACTATAAGTATATAGAGTCATGTATAAATGTATATAATAAGATCTGACCAGTTTTTAGATCTGATTATGTACATGAAATTAAATGTATTCATAGATAATCATATCAAAGTTTATTTTATCGAGTTATTTCTGAAATCTATATCATTTAAGAAGTTTTCGAATTTTTAATTTTTGTATTTAATATAAATAATGTTTCTTAAATAAATAGTCATCATTTTCAGTAAATAAATTCATAGTATTTAATTTTTTCATTAAGCAATAATTAGTTCCTGTTGTAATCTTGTCTTTTACGCATATGACTTGAATAAACTCGATGTTTCACATCTGCCAGGCGTCCCGTGACGGCTCACATTTTTTTTTTACAAACTTATATTGATCACATAAAGTGTTCTCAAAGTTAGAAACGATTTTTTTAATGCGAGATTACTTACTACAGGGATAAATAGCTCATGATCATTAATTAGGCTCGCGTCCACACAAAACTACCGCATGCAGATGCCGGCCACTCTCCGTAAATGCACTTTCGGTAATGTTAATTATAATTGAAGGACAACCCACATATGCATGACGTAAATATTTAAAGAGTGGTAAGTATTAACCACTACGACAGTGTATACCAGCGGTTCTCAAACTTTTTTGGCGAAGGAAAAAATTATAAAAAACTGATTTATATGTTTATGAATAATCATATTGCAATGTAATATTACGTAATATTTAGTTGGAATATTTAGATGTAACCTTATAATCTCCCTTTGGTAGGTATTTTTTGCAGTATTTTAGCCCTAGGGTTCCGCGGAACACACTTTGAGAATGGCTGGTGTATACGGTTACAATAAGTGCACAAGCTCGAGCCAGCATAGCGGTAGTAAATGTTGTCTGCGAACCTTTCGCTGTGGTCGGAAAGATTATGTGGTAGAAAAACTGAAATACTTTAAACATGTTTACGGTACAGCTAATTTATTTTTCACTGCCCTTCCGTTTCCGAGCAGCGAAACGTTCCGTTCTACGAAGTGAAACTTGTAATAGAAAATTCTAGAAAAAAGAAGTTCTCAACAGCAGCTCTTAAACGAAAGCAGCGGATTTACCTCCGCTCCAAGTAGCAAATAACGATATTCTTTAACCTCCTTTTTTCAAACCTACATTACTTAAGTACCTCGTTTGTGTAAATTGCTAATTCTCGTCTTCTTAAATTAGGATCAAGTGACTTAAAACATATGAAATTTTCAGTATAATAAAATACATACGTCCACGATACATGCCTGAAATGAAAGTACCTTTTTTATTCTCATTTTTACCTATTTCACGTCCACTAAAGTGTAAACACGTTAATATTGTTTTAGTATAGGTTCCTTTACCTTTATTTCTTTATTCCTTTATTCTTTATTCCTTTATTTTTAAATAGGCATCTCATTATAAGAAGGTTTTGTAAATCTTATTAGATTGTACTTGTAATATTATATCTGTAAAATTTAACATAAAACATAAGTGGCATAGTAGTATGCGTGGTAGAGTGGAAATTCACAAGAACATAAATCAAAAACTGCTTTTAAAATTTATATATTTATTCTAAAATCAAATAAGAAAATAATGCCTAACCTTAATATTTAATTGTTTTAATCCAGATAGACTGACTAATACGCTATTTTTCATAAATTAACGTCCGAAGTATTATATACTATTTTGTCATAAAAACTTTCATAATTTACTATTTCGAAGTCTAATACGCATACAATATAACGAAACATAAATTTAGTCCAAAAAAAAGACGACATATAAAACTACATATACTACTACTTCCCTCCCTCCCTCCCTCCCAATGCTGTAAATATTTCGAAATGTCAAATTAAGGACAAACAAAACAGAATATTAGCGTGTCTCATTGAACCATAATGCATTCATTTTTGATTATTATAATATTAATTATGGGCAGTACCAGCGTTGGCAGCACGTTTGTTGCCAAATGATTTACATAACAAAAACAACAGGAGAAATTTTACATTCAGAATTTTACATAGAAAAATATTTAGCTGGAATACGAACGCGTCCAAACGTATGTTTTATAAATATTACTTGTTATTTTGTTTAAAATTGCGTGGGGTTATTAACCCATTAGGCGGGCATAGCGCGGAGTATGAAATGAAATGAAAATCGTTTATTAGCATAGGCACTAAAGGCGTGCGCTTGCTCATCGTTAGATTCTATAATGGCTTCGGAAAGGCGTATGACGAGAAGAAGACCACAAGAAACTCGCCAATCGTAATCTGAACTGTGTTTTATTTATCTGTTGTTCTTCAAGCGATTTGTATGGAAATTTGAGCAGCGCCACCGCGTGCGGATTTGGAACTACAGTATTTTAGATACTTTTTGTTAATTTTCGAACATGTCGATCTTTCGTTCATTTGATAGATTGCTGGTGCTCGTTAGTCGTTAGTAAAAATTTATGATCCCGATTGCTAACGGATCCGTTTTACTTGTGACAGCTCGATTCGAAAGCCAGACTAAATTCGTGATAAGCCCACTGATCTGCTAACTGACATTAATAGTTAATAGAAGATTTGTAAACTAATTTCAAATAAAATAAAATGAATCAATAACAATAAACTCGTTTTGTGAATAACTTCATAAATTACGTAAAGAGCGAACAGCACTACGCTTCATGAGAGCGCTGAAACTTCCGTAAAAGTTACTCTTCCTACATTAATTGCTTAAATAGGTAAGCCGTTATTTTGACTGTTGAATATCTAAAATAAAACATTTCCAGAACAAATTAATTGTTGCGAAGGAGTTGTTTAATCTACTTCTGTGAGGAACATTTAACTTCACTCTTCTATATTGTATTGTTAAAGTTAAATACATACTTATATTGATGACTCATCTCGTTGCGAAAGATAGAGGGACAACAGATCGTTCTACACATTTTTATTTCGCTATTAGGCTCTTGCGCATATGACGAGAAGTAATCACAATAAACTCACCAATCATAGCCTGTACAATATAATGGTAGTAGATACAACTCTTACTTAAATTTAATTCAAATTCAAATATCTTTATTGCATATCACAAGTGTAATAAGGATGTCATACAGTTTAGTGTCAATGTGACACCCGGTCAGGGCACAGCAATATAATAATACAATAATAATAATAATAAACAATTTCAATTAATAAACTAAATTTCATTTACTGTTTCGAATCATTGAGGTATTCGTCAATAGAATAAAAGCATTTTAAAATCAAATATGTTTTTAATTTATTTTTAAATTGTGTTAGGCTTTCATCACATTTAATCACTCTTGGCACAATATTATTTTAAAAAATTACTGACATGTTATAAGGACCCGACTTCACCATATGTAATTTGCTTGAATCCTCCGCCAAAAAATTCTACTTTTACTCTCCTCTACATTAATTAATATTATAAAAATGTTTTTTGAAAGTAGCATCGTAATCAAATGTACAATTTTAAAATAGAGAGAAATCAAGTCTGAATAGAAGTACAATACGTTAACATAAGCAAAATTAATTTCAAATCGAGGTCTATTCAAGTACATAATTGTGTAAGAAAGATAAGGTTGTTTATACACTATGTGCAATTAGCCTTACTGATCAACAAGCACTGGTTAGCACGTCACTTATAATCTAAAGAAATATCTATTTTAGAAATATTATTATTTACAAAAAAAAATCTCTCGACTAACCATTGGGAGATAGACGCAAAGATTGGGAATACTATAGATTAGTATGGATACATATTTGTTTAAAATTAGATACTTGTTCAGGGTCTAGGTAACGGCTTTTTGGACTTCAGCCCAGGACTCCATGGATACAAAAGGTCCCCAGCCTCTATTAAAAACAATATACAATGGACAAAATGACAATTAGTTAAATAATTAATAGACCTCGAGTTGTATTAGTCCAGGGGCTCACAAATTTATGATCCGACCCTAGGTCTGGGTGTCCTTAATACCCATAGGACAACGTATCCTAATCTAGAGTCTAGCTAGTCTACCCATGGTATTTGATATAAAGTGTTTTAAATAACTGAAATAGTTCATTGTTACCCGTCGACTGATACACCACAGCTTTAACAGTACAAGGTTTACAAATTAAATCTGCCCTAAAATATGTACCCCATGCTTCTTACTGATAGGCGTGAATACATGCCTATATATAGCGGTATTGTAGGCAATTTAACATCAAATATCACTTAATCTACGCGTCAATTAGTGAATTCTGAGAAATTAATCAGACATAATTATTTTAATGATTGAATTTCAAACTGTTATGTATACTTCTGTTTATATGTATCAAAGCCCATATTTAAATTCATTTAGATATCTACGCTTTGTTATTTAACTTTCACCAATACTAAAATGAAATGAAAATAGTTTATTAGAATGGACACTAAAGGCGTGCGTTTGCTCATCGTACAAGGCGTATGACGAGAAGAATACCACAAGGAACTCCTTACTAATTACTTTTTGTAAACGATTCTATTTTTTACAATTCTACAAATAAATTTATTGAACTATATTTAATATTTGTTGGTAATTGACAGTACTGGCTGGTAGTTCTAGTGTTAAAGACGTGGAGTTGCGAAAGGTGTGTAACCGGCCTTACTCCTTAACTTAAAATCAACGCACGCTTCACTAAGTTTGTTTCAATTAAGAGCAAATGAAGACGAGCGTATGTAAGTTAATTTGTAAATATGTATGTACCTACATGCAAATAAGTACAAATTCACAGAACACAGCAGCAATTGAATTTAATTTATTGACTTCTGCCATGTGTTTTGTTTGTGTTCACTTCTACAATATAAACAATTATATGTTATAGTTCAAACATTGACTGAAATATGTTTTTTTTTAATATTACATTGAAATATTAATTGCTTCAAAAATAAATATTTATATTGTTTAAGAGAAAATGTCGTCGACAGAAAAGAGGTTGCGGTGGTGATGTTAATAGTGTGTATATTTTTATAAATAAAACTGTCAATTTGAATTTGGAATGAAACAAAAAAGGAACGCGAGGGACGTTCGAATGAGGACTTGGATGTTGGTTGCGAATGGGAACGGATGTGTGTGCTTAGATTATAAGAGATTGGTGATATAGTGTAAATAGAATTTTATGAGTTTTCATTGATACAGTCCACTTGCTTTATTGGCTACAGAAAAGTTGAATGAACCTATGGTTGAAATTTTACTTTTAATATTATTTTATTTCTAATTATTATTTTGATAAAAATCCGATATTTTCGACGCATAAGGTTTCGAGAATAATGCAATAGTAAGCCGCGTACTCTTCTAAATTAAATTACTCCAACGTTTTTATTATGAAAAATAAATAAATAAACAAACCAAGTCAAATGTAAAGTAAAATCTCTCTGTAAAAAAAAATAGGACATGATCAACCTTCTTTTTTTTTGGAGAAACGCCACCGTTCATTATATTAAATTATTCCCCACATTTTTTAAGAGTAAAGCAAAGTATTATATTAGGAAAGAGATACGACATTGTTATTTTAAAAGCAACAATAATAATCTTGTCTGTCGATGCTATATAACAATGGAAGATATACAGAAGAGCTGATTTAAGGTGTTGATTGCGTTTTGCGACTAACGTTTAAATAATTGCATCTTAAATGTTACGACTAGCTGCAGTGTTTTGTTATATTATATGTGACTATAGCTTTCAAAATACATACATATGTTAAATAATATTTGTATCCTTTGACTATTTTTAAAAAAGAATTGTACCATAAGAATGTGGGCAACATTGCTTCCCACATGGGAGTTGCCAGCGTGTCTGTTACCAGTGGGCTTATCACGAATTTAGTCTGGCTTTCGAATCGAGCTGTCACAAGTAAAACGGATCCGTTAGCAATCGGGATCATGAATTTTTACTAACGACTAACGAGCACCAGCAATCTATCAAATGAACGAAAGATCGAGACGTTCGAAAATTAACAAAAAGTATCTAAAATATTGTATGTAGTTCCAAATCCGCACGCGGTGGCGCTGCTCAAATTTCCATAAAAATAGCTTGAAGCGAACTCGGTTCGAAAGCCAGACTATATATATATATATATAATTTTATTTTGTTATGAAGTCCTCACAAGTTAGTTACCACAACAAATATCAAATAAAACATCAAAAATCGCAAACTACAAATAATAACTTAATAACCGTTGAGAAATATTATCGAAAAAAAATGTTAAAGTCTCTTCAAAAAGGAAATCCTCTTAAGAAACGGTGCCTCGTGATTTTCCTCCGCGCTGATTCTAAGTGGGTCTTTCTAGATACGAGTTTTTTCGTTCCCATTCTGTTTTGATTAATGACTTGTAACTCGCGCACCTTTTGTAATAGATATTGAAATGTTGAGAAACTCTGACGTGAGCGTGGGAGTTGTGTAGCTTATCCTAACAAAATTATAATGAATGAATAAACTTTTTCACTTAAAAATTTTAACTTTATTAAATGGTATGGGATTTACTGATGATAGATATTATATGAACGTATTCATATAATGTATAATTTACTTAATTATGAGTAATCGATTGATTAGGTACTTTCATTACTATTTTTAAAACAAATCAATTTTTATTAAACTTTAAAAATCCAATCTTCTATATGTGGGCTTATCATTAATTTTAACCTGGCTTTCGAACCGAGTTCGCTTCAAGCGATTTGTATGGAAATTTGTGCAGCGCCACCGCGCTAATTAAAAAGGCTTATTACAGAATTATTGATTATATGAGCGATGGAAATGCGTGGTTAAACTAGTGTTTGAGCTTGACTTACTGTTGGCTTACTAGAAGGATTTTTTTTTTACTGTATTTTTGTTTTTTTTTTTTTAATGTTGTATAGGTAGCTATATATTTTTTTATTTAATTTTTTTTAAAATATTTTTATATACATCTTATTGGACATATACATGTATTTTATATACATATATGTTATTAATTTGACATTTATTGTAACCGCTGCCAGGTAATATGATTTATAAATTGTTATTCACTTTTTTTTTCTGAATTAAAATTCAGTTTTTTTTTATTATTATTACTTTATGTACAGGCTATGATTGACGAGTTTCTTGTGATATTCTTCTCGCCATACGCCTTCCCGAAGTCACGATAGAGTCTAACGATGAGCAAGTGCACGCCTTTAGTGCCTATGCTAATAAACGATTTTCATTTCATTTCATTTCATTTCATTTCATTTCATTTCATTTCATTTCATTTCATTTCATTTCATTTCATTTCATTTTCATTTCATTTCATTTCATAAATTATGTAATTTTCTTAATTATGAGCAATCGATTGATTAGGTACTTATTTTCATTAGTATTTTTAAAACAAATCAATTTTTATTAAACTTTAAAAATCCAATCTTCTATCTGTGGGCTTATCGCGAATTTTGTCATCGAAATAGTAATTTATCGATTTGTATGGAAATTTGAGCAGCGTCACCGCGTGCGGATTTGGAACTGCAATAATTTAGATTCTTTTTGTTAATTTTCGAACGTCTCGATCTTTCGTTCATTTGATAGTTTGCTGGTGCTCGTTAGTCGTTAGTAAAAATTCATGATCCCGATTGCTAACGGATCCGTTTTACTTGTGACAGCTCGATTCCAAAGCCAGACTAAATTCGTGATAAGCCCACTGGTTCTTGCACAAAGTCAGAACCTACGGAGATTTCGGAAAGGCATATGACGAGAAATAATCACAAGAAACTCGCCAATCATAGCCTGTACAATATAATGTTAGTAAGTATAACTCTTGCTTGGCTATAATTAAGCATATTAAAAAAATAATACAATTAATGTAAATAAAGCTAGTACCTAAGTATATAAGCACACCAACATACACACAATCATCTCAGTCACACTAGGTTGTCATTATATATATAGATAAGCCTTTTTAATAAACGTATCCTTAAATAAAGGCGTAGACAGAATTATAAGTTGAGTAAAATTAATTATTTATATATATTTTTATTAGATTATAAAATTCTGGCTTGAAGACAATTAATTTAACGTCCTCGGGAGACGGCTTAAGCCTTCCTGTCCCGGCTGTCATCACTGAATGTCACTCCGTTGGAAATAGGTCACCGCAATAATACCTAGACTTCAGATGTAGCCTAAATATGTCCCTTTTAGACTGACTTGTAAAATAGACACCAATATTGCTACAGTCGTGTGAATTGTAGTTAACACTAAAAATACAGCAGTAGCAGTCATTTGACCAGACGTATATTTGAAATTTATTAATTTCAGAACGGTTAAAATTAATGTAGTTTTTTTTTGTGTAATACACGTATGTAAAAAACGCATTAAATATTGCGCAGTCTTTTGACCCATCGTGATTTCTGAAGGTAGGCTAGTATACCTATCTTTCTAGTGTTCATTATATAGTAATGTTTTAATGTTTAGAATAAATAATAATAAATAGGCGCATAATGTTTACTTTATGGTTTATAAGAGATAATCGTGTGTGTACTTCAAAGAAAGCGTTGATGAAATATGAAGGGCGATATTCTTATTTCTATTTAAACCTTGAAATTTTGACCTTAATCTGTTAAGTAACTTAAAACACTATCAGCACTGAGAGATGATTAAGCTACGTAATTCGTTTTCAGAACATTTAATAATATTACCTCTCAGTACTTATAATTGTATATTTAATATTTTATTTCGGAAACAGGTCAAATTTTAAAGGTCGAACTGAGACAATGATTTCCAAAATAATATGAAATTAATTCATAAGTGGATGTTTGCCGTGGAGACACAAAATGGCTTCTTTGATGTTATAATTACATTAATTTTGGCGGGAATAAATTACCGTGTGATGTCTTACGTTAATTTTGATAAAATTGAACATATTTTTAGATGTCAATTTATAAAGATAAAACCTTACAGTCTTTCAATGTGCATTATATTTTTAATAGCTCAGTAAATTACAACTAATTTGCTTCTCCACAATTTTAGAGTTTGCAATACGCGTACAGGAGATTGGGATAGTCAGACCAACGTAATAATATCTCATTTAACAACTACAGGCAATTTTAGAGAGAAAAATCTGATATAAAAATCTTTTTTATTAATTAAATATCTTATAATGAAAAAATACTTACTTTAATATTAAAAGAAATCTATTAAATTATATTGAAATAGGAACACAATTATTTTTGTCTGTGGTATGTAAGTAACTTATTCAAAAATCATGTTACACGAATATCTTACTGATAAAAAAGCTTGGACATAATCTATGTCATTTTATGTTTGCCCATAGGTATGACAATGCCCCTATACAGCTGCTATTCTTCTACGTAATAGTAGATTTATAATATATTATTATGACATTAGTATGTAAGTGGACAATGCCAGTATACAGCAGCTAAATCAAATTGATAATTATTAAATTAATAAATTTTTTCATTTATATTTGTATTGACGAGTAAAAGCGCTCTATTGAAGCCTATTTACAAAAAATAAATAAATAAAAAAATTAAGAGAGGTGTCTATGGTATAGTGTGTAAAGGTTTCTGTATGAAAAGAGTCGACATGTGTTTAGTATCATGATATACTAGTGAAATTAAAGAATATGATAAGAATATTTTTGTTTCACTGCCAACTTTATCCAACAGATTGACAGATGTACGGGCATGTACATGGTTTAATTAATTTAAAAGTTGTTGTCTGACCTATAAATTTATTATTTTACTCTGACATTTCAAAAACATTGCAACCAACAACGTGTTGACAGCGACATTGATACAAATACAATGTTTTAAATTACCTAAAATAATAGTTTACAAAGTGTAGCTATAATAAAATTTACAAGTCATACTCTAGAAGCCGTGGAGCATATAACATAGCCGGTTCTATGCAAGAACGCGCCCCAGGAAATGTATGCAAGAATAAACGCACTTTGATAGCCACTTATGCATAAAATGCATGCTTACATTGTACAACATTTTTGAAATAGATATTTTAACGTTTTAAAACATTTTCTCATATTTTACTGTGGTAACTTTTTTGTACATCTCATTTAGTTTATTTGGCTTCAATACATTACGATAGTGTTTACTGTAATATGTAGTTCTGGAAGCAGTGCAGTCGGCGTGGTCGTGATGACGCTATTCGAATTAACTTATTTAGTTTGTTTCTTATACAATATTTTTTATGCAATTTATTAATAATACTATACACATTTCGTACTTAAGGAAATTATTTATAATAATTTGGTTGCCTCTTAAAAATAAAAGCATCATAAATAAACTAATCCATGTGAGCTTAATTTGTTGTATATACAATATATTATGAATCTAAGTTGTCATATCTAGTATACTTTTAAAAATAAATATATCTAATTAAATATTGGTTCGAAGAAGGTTAACACAAATTAACTCACTCCATTAAACGCTTATGCACGTTAAATTGGTGACCTATATTAAATTCAAAGACGAGATTGCGGTTTTGTTGCACTTCCGGTCATTGATGCTTCCATTTGGGAGTTGGATCACTTTAAATGCATTAATTTTAGTAAAATTATAATGCATTTATGATATTATCAAATCCTTATTATAAAATTTATACTTTTTTTAAGATTTATATGTATTTATGAATAATCATATTGCAATGTAATATTTAGTTGGAATATTTAGATGTAACCTTATAATCTCCCTTTGGTAGGTATTTTTTGCAGTATTTTAGCCCTAGGGTCCTGTGGAACACACTTTGAGAATGGCTGATCTAACTCAACATATACTTATATCTATTACGAGTACATCACTAGTAATTGTACAAATAAATTGGTACAGTCAATTATCAGATGATTGTCAATACAAGCCCCTTTATTGTTATCTAATTGATTAAGAAATATAAGAATGCTGCAAACTGACCTCAATGTAGGATGCATTGTACTATATGTAATAGGGACTAAGGGAA
Organism: Tineola bisselliella; assembly: GCA_028551675.1. Lineage (NCBI taxonomy): Eukaryota > Metazoa > Arthropoda > Insecta > Lepidoptera > Tineidae > Tineola > Tineola bisselliella. The sequence continues at coordinate 21,864 of JAPWLS010001885.1, forward strand.
CACAAATGTATGTTTCTCTAATAACATTTATTTATTTATTTTCAGTAATTGGGTTCTAATAGAGTGCTTTTACTCGTCAAAATAAATACAAATATAAATGAAATTAATTATAATTTGATTTAGCATTGTCATCCTATTATATACCTACGGGTAAACATAATATGCCAATACATATTTACCTTTTTAAATTTTTACTACTCAAAAATTACTAAGAGAATAGAGCCAAAAAATATTTTTTAAAATTTTAATTTCACTGACTGCCTTTTCAATCACGCCCTTAATATTTAACCCAGACAGGCATCGCTATGGATTCATATAATTAATATTTTGTTTAATTGATTTAAGCACGTAAATTTTGATTTAAAAAAAAATACTTAATTATATACAATAGCTAAAGCTAATAAGCTAACAAAAAGTGCCTGTAGGCATTATGGACTTTAATTACTTGTTTAGTCGTTGCCCGAATATTCGCCATTGGCAGAATTGTCTTTAAAATACATCTGAGGATATTAAACAAAAGACGGAGATTATCTTTGATTTTATTATAAGTCTCATTAACTTGCGAGATCCCCTTGTATGAGCTCAATTACACTTTAACTTGGTCTAAATGATATTTAATTTCCATATTTCAAATTTTCTTCCATGTATAACTTTTGCATTCCCTTAAGTTGACAGCGAAAGTCTCCCTTGTACACAAATATTTAATTACCACTGCACACAACAAGAATTATTAACTTGAATTTTAGTAGTAATTTGAGCAGGTCAAAAATTCAAGGTCTAAATCGTACTTATAATAAAAAGGTGAATAGAAGCAAGGGGCTAAATAATTGGTTTCCCTCAACCATATTGACTTTCGCCAAATCAATCCCGGCGAGTAAATTTATCTATTAGCATATAAAGAGATTTTTTTCGAAAGACCCGCCCCACTTTATCCACTCCCTATTTTTAATTTTTTTGTTGATAAAGGCTTGAGAGTTAAATGATTTTGCTGTCATTTAATATTTTACGTTTTTCTGAGAAGAATTTCTTCTTCAAAAATGTACAGTAATTTGATTGGAACTACAGTGTGCCCTGTCAACCTGGTGTATGCTGAAACAAACATACCTGTAGTGATTTCACGTGATAGACACGGTAGACGGATCATTGTAAGAAAATTTTATTTTAAAAAATGTGTTTTTTTTATATATATATTAACAGGCATATGGTATATTCTATTTTAACAACGAAAACATATATCAATACTAATATTATAAAATAAGATTTGTATTTTTGTATGTTTGTAACGAATTGGCTCAAAAACTACTGGACCGATTTCAAAAATTCTTTCACCATTTGAATGCTACATTATCACTGATTAATATAGGTTATATGAATTGCAGGAAAAAATAAGGATCCTTACTAAAACTACAATAACACAAGGTTGTTTTTAAAATTGCCACAAAAGGCAGGCGTCGTTGAAATATGAAACCTAATTAAACTTCATAGAACTTTATATCTTCATTACTACGCGAACGAAGTCGGGGCCAACAGCTAGTTTAAAATAAAACATGACAGTTCGAATTTCACCAAACAATAAATAAAGAAAAGGAGGGCATCGATTTCCAAAAAATAATAATACCCCATTCTCAATAACTCTGACACCTAATAAAAGAAGATTCCCGAATCCGAAATCCCAGTATTCCCAATTCTTTCGGTAACAATAAGGGAATTTCCTTCTCCGGAAACGGAAGGAGGTGAGCAGATGCTTTCAAAGATACTTTCCTACCCGCTCCGATTTTATAGAACCTACATTCAAGATATATTTTCATGCAAAACAAGATGTTTAATATATTTTATCATAGTACCTAATTTAGACTTACAATGCTACTTTCCTATAACTTCGTACATAGCAGTTAAAGGTAAATAGAACCTACAATAAAAAAAATATTTTCAAAACCTTACCTATTTATACATAATTCTAATTACACTAAAAATTTTATTTAACATAACACACAAACATAAGCCTTTAATGACGACTATGGCTGTGAAATTTAAGATAAAAGTAATCAAAATAAATGCTGTAATAAACTGTTTTAATTAATTAATTGTTTCAGGCGTTACTTTGCGGAAATACATATTAAGGGAAATTATTTAAAGCTATTTTGTTTATAATTCCCGCTACATTAGGTCGATGAAGGAAAATAACCTCCACCAACATTCAATAATAAATCAGTCGTCGAAGCGAAGCCGAAGCGACCACACGTATCTTGATGATGCCACGTGAAGTGGCGAAACGCGTCGAGACAAGTTATTGAATGTTGGTGGAGGTTATTTTCCTTCATCGACCTAATGTAGCGGGAATTATAAGCAAAATAATTTTAAATAATTTCCGGTTTTAATTAAATCAAATTACGTATACTATAGTCCCTAAAACTTCCACATAACCTGCTATTATAAACTGGCGAGTAATAAAACGCCTTGTTAAAAAAACTATCAGGATAAATAATTATATTAAAAAATAGATTAGAAACTTGTTAGATAAAAACAAAGAATAATAAACCTTAATGTATACGTAATATTAACAAATTTGTTACAGAATCGTTTGGTAACACGCACACTTGTTTAATCTGATCGTCTTCACACCACTCTTTATGATATCGCTACTTTTTATGATTATAGCTTTGGATCATGCATGAACATTACCTACGAAAATCTTTGCGAACACTCGATTTTTTACGTAAAAACCAATAACACGGAATGCGAATCTCGCGATGAGTATCCACTGAGATATAGCTGCAAGCTTTCGAAATGACGAACTAAATTAAACATTAGATCCATTTAAAATATTTATTCTGATTTGGCCCTTTAGGCTCTTAGGACATAGTCATAGTCTACAGAAATTTTAAAAAGGCATATGACGAGATAAAGATTTTAAGAGTGGTAGGCAGACTGATTGGCCCAGTAGTATGCCGTCCTGGGGAAGTACCACCACTTTCAAGCGGAACACCCGTGAAGTGACACCTAGTCGCGTTTCGGGATCAGCTTGGAAGTAGCCAGACAGTGGACAGAGCACATTCGTCTCCTCAAGCCGGCATAGTAAAGTCGACTGTCGCGCGCAGACATCTGTCTGTGGTAACAGTTGTCTATGCTCATGGACCGCACTCTAGCTTAACATCAGGCGGAGTGTGGTCATATGCTGGGCTATCAATAAAAAACAAAAAAAAAGAAATCACAAGAAACTCACTAATCATTGCCTGTACTTACATTAAAATGTTAGTATTAGTAGTCAGTTTTATATTCTTACACAACTGTAAATTAATCATCATAAATTAGCTAAAACTGGCTTGAATATGACGAATAACCTAAACCACTACAGACATAATACTTGTAAATTCATATATCTATAACAGAGGTTCTCAAACTTTTTTGGCGAAGGAAAAAGCCTTAATATAATTATAAAAAACTGATTTATATGTATTTATGAATAATCATATTGCAATGTAATATTACGTAATATTTAGATGTGACCTTATAATCTCCCTTTGGTAGGTATTTTTTGCAGTATTTTAGCCCTAAAGTTCCGCGGAACACACTTTGAGAATAGCTGATCTATAATAAATTGACTAAAGCGTCCGTACTCTGCCTACGCCTGTTTGTATTGTATTTATGAGGCATGAAAATCAATCTGTACACTACAAACGCATGTTTAAAATAAAACTTTGTATTTTATTTCTCAAATGTAGTCACAGATCTATTGCTTGTCCGTAGATAAAGTTAAGGTACGCAGGTTTAATAACGTTTAGAGGAGGCATTTCTAAAACCTATGTTTATTTTTATACTAACAAACTCAAAAAGAAGAATTTTAATAAATTAAAATACTAATAGTTATTGTTATGAACTCTTTTCTATTTATATTTTTATTTTTTTATAAACTAATATAAATGTTATTTTTAATAGCATAATTGTCTGTTAGGTATCCCAAAAAAAAGGCTTTTACTTATAAACTAGCTACGTATTGCAACGAAATCGGCCCTACACCGCACATATTGATCCATCTACAGATAATAATCTAAAAATATATCTATGCTAATATAAGAGAAAACATTTGTTTGTTTGTTTGTTTGTATTGAATAGGCTCAGAAACTACTGGACCGATTTGAAAAATTCTTTTACCATTAGAATCCTACATTATTCCTGATGAACATAGGCTATAGAAAATTTTCAAAAACTTCAATAATGTAACCCAAAGTGTGAAAAAAATACCAAAAAAATCATCACATTGGGTACGACAATAGAGCAAAGTGATATGTGATAGGCATTTTCTGTTGACTGAAATATGAAACATCATTAAACTTCATAGTACTTTATATCTTCATTATTACGCAGACGTAGTCGCGGGCAACTGCTAGTATATTATAAAATATTTAAACTATTATCGTAGTAAAGTACAACAAAAATGATTTAAATATTGCATATTAAACGAGTGATTGATAATAAGCCACTTCTAAATATTAAAAGTCTATGGTAAAAGCTAGTGTTCCGGATGTTCTGGACACGTAGCGAATGGAAATGGGCGGGAAAACAGATTCGCTCTACTGAAACGAAATTTTTCTTATTCGATTCGAAACTTTGATTTTAAATCTCAACTTTGTACGGGAACAGTTTGCCTTTTTTCATATTTATTCCTTTTTTTTTACAACTATCGAATCGTGAATTCTTTTTACCTGCAATATGTTTTTTTAATTTACTTTTAAAGTATGCTTTCTATTTAATTTATCAAAGAGCTATGTTTTGACATTTTTATAATATGTAGTGCTGTAATTTTGTAAGCAGGCTTTATAAATAAACAAACAAATTTTGATTAAATCCAGTTCTAATCAGACCTGCTCCTCTATATTCCACATAACTTTTGTTAATACCAATGTAAACACTAATATATCCAAATATTGCGGTTTCTTTTTTGCATTCTATTACATTTATTCTATACAATAAAAAGCACAGCTTGTGTAAGGTATCAGTGATTCTTAACCACTGCGCCGCGGCACTTTTGTGTACCACGAAATTCTAAAAGTGTGCCGCCAAATTTTAGATACCTATATACATAATAATATTAATATTATTAAAAATAATTTAAACTTGTCTATTTCTTTGTGTGCCGCAACAAAAAAAGGTTGAGTATCACTGGCTTATACATACATACATAATTACACTTACTGCCTAAAAGTTTTACATATTTCGTAGTAACGACCATAACCCGCTTAATGATGTTTAAGTGCGAGCCGTAATTCCAATTGTACCGCGGAAGGTCACACATTAATGGCATTGTTGTATGAAACCCCGTCCGAAACCCGCGACCTTCGTGTTCGCACTTCGACAGTTATTTGTGACCCAATCTAGTGCGTCCTAAACTAAATAACACTAACGTGATGGTACATTTTTTCATACATTATTTTTATTGTAAAAATCACAACACTACAAGTTTTATTTCTATACTATACTATAATGAAGTCGAATCGAAGCCGAAGCGACCGCACGTATCCTGATGATGCCACGTGAAGTGGCGAAACGCGTGGAGACAAGTTATTGAATGTTGGTGGAGGTTATTTTCCTTCATCGACCTAATGTAGCGGGAATTATAAGCAAAATAATTTTAAGTAATTTCCTTTAATATGGATTTCCGCAAAGTAACCCCTGAAACAACCAATTTTAAATACTTGTTCATTTAATACGATTAATTTTTACATTTAATGGTTTCTTATATCCACAAGCTAAAATATCCCTATTGTTGCGTTTACAACCAAAGATAGTAAGTCGGTTTTAAAATAGTTAAGCGCCATCTGATGAAACAAGTCCGCGATACTACATTAAGAAATAATTAAACCAATACAACCAGAATGTATTGATTCCTTAAAACGCCAAAAACATAAATATATATTTAATCCTTCCAAATGCCGAAGTGATGTATGATAAAAAAAATGGGACCACAAAGCTACTTTCGTCCAAACTATCGAGGACACAAATAATGATCGAATTGAAACCATTGACCTAACACGTCGGAGCACGTCCGGAATGCCATGCGAAAGCGTTCGTCACGTAAATGTCCCGTGCTTTCAACAATTTCGCCACTTCTCCCTGTTTGAAATTAATTTTCTTTTTTGTTACTATGTTATGTCATTCATAAGTTATGATAGATGACATTAAGAGCTTTACATAGGAAATAGATTTTTATAAAGTACAACAGTGGGCTTATCACGAATTTTAGTCTGGCTTTCGAACCGAGTTCGCTTCAAGCGATTTGTATGGAAATTTGAGCAGCGCCACCGCGTGCGGATTTGGAACTACAATATTTTAGATACTTTTTGTTAATTTTCGAACGTCTCGATCTTTCGTTCATTTGATAGATTGCTGGTGTTCGTTAGTCGTTAGTAAAAATTCATGATTCGGATTGCTAACGGATCCGTTTTACTTGTGACAGCTCGATTCGAAAGCCAGACTAAATTCGTGATAAGCCCACAGTTAGTTTCTTTTTTTACTCACGATTTCTCAGAATACGGAATATCGACATTTCAACTCTGCGTTTTGTTCTCACTAAAATATAGAATACATCCGCCCGTTTCCACCAATAATCCCTAAAATGTAAGTGGTTTGTTAGACACCAAAGCTTAAGTTGCATTTTATACGCAGATTTGAACAGTCACTTTAATAAGAGCTGAAATGAAATGAAAATCGTTTATTAGCATAGGCACTAAAGGCGTGCACTTGCTCATCGTTAGACTCTACCGTGACTTCGGGAAGGCGTATGGCGAGAAGAATATCACAAGAAACTCGTCAATCATAGCCTGTACATAAAGTAATGATAATAAAAAAAAACTGAATTTTAATTCAGAAAAAAAGTGAATAACAATTTATAAATCAGATTACACAGTGGTTATAATAAATGTCAAATTAATAACCTAGATATATGTATATAAAATACATATATATGTCCAATAATCTTCTTCTTCTATCTTCTTCTTCTATATATATAAAACTCAAAGGTGACTGACTGACTGACTGACTTAGTGATCTATCAACGCACAGCCCAAACCACTGGACGGATCGGGCTGAAATTTGGCATGCAGGTAGATGTTATGACGTAGGCATCCGCTAAGAAAGGATTTTGATCAATTCTACCCCCAAGGGGATAAAATAGGGGATGAAAGTTTGTATAAATCTTATTAGATTTTCGACTGATTGAACTGAAATTAAAAATTGACAGATATGTGGTTAATAACTGGAGCAAATTTTCAATTATGACCCACGACAGGAATGGTGATAACTACTTAACACACGTTAAACAAAAGTAAAGCCACACAAACTAAACCTAATTAATAATAATACTTCTTAACGCGAGCGAAGCCGCTGGCAAAAGCTAGTATGTATATAAAATAGCTGGTTTTGTCTATTTAAGTTAATCTTTATAATTGATATCAGGCAACGTTTTAGAGTTTTGAATACACATTTGATCCTTATGATTTATGAAAGAAAAATGTTTTAAACCGTGTTGGCAATAAGGTCAATTGTCGTTACAAATTTTTTTTTGAAGTGAAAACTTCTTTAGGCGCGTTGAGCGTTTTGGTAGAGGGTAAAATCCTCGGTTCGCGTCACCGACATGCTAATGATAATAGTATATCTATAGCTATGGAGAGCCAGACTAGCGCACGCGCAGTAGCCTGTGTACACGTATACACTAATACATCGACTATTTCTGACTGTATTATGTGCGCGTTGGACGCTTTTTGGATAAGTATAATTTTGTGAGTTCACGTCACCAATACGTTATAGTAGCAGTACATCTGTAATTGTAAATGTGACGCGTTGTACATTAAGTATTAGAGTGTGGTTATCTACATAAGTAAAGTTAAATTGACCACGTGGGAAGTTCAACTTGTGTGTACTGGATTTTGTTTATTTAAGTGAATTTTTAATTTGACTATTATTGTAATTATTTAATTGAAGGATTACTGTTTATTTATTGACTTTAAATTCATTGACTTCAGTATAAAAGTGAGTATGAAACATATTAATATTTTTATACAGATAAATGAATAATGAAAACAACGAATATATTTTTGCATATAGTTTCAATTACTCTTAACTTAATAGTTCCGTTTTCACTTCTATCGGCAGTCCCACGACTGTTTATGTTTTTTTTTTATTAGCTTGGGTTGTATGTATGTATGTAACGGAATCTTTGAGCATAATTTTCCAGAAGTCTGATTAATTTGAAACTTTGCATACGTATTAAGGATCGATGACAATGCAATAATTTAATAACAGTTTCCCATTATCCTTATTATCACCGCCAGGATTTATAAATTATTTTATAGATCCTGTGTAGTGGAGTAAAAGAGATAAAGCTAGCGCGCGTGTTTTTTTAGTTTTTAAACTATTTAATTATTTTTATAGAGTTTTTGAGTTTGGATTTAATTTTATGTGTTTAATGTCATTAGAATCTATTTTATACCTACATAGATATTATTAATGTGACATAAGAATTTAGTTGAAATTTAAAAGTATTATTATTAATTAGGTATAGTTTTTGCGGCTTTATTTTTGTTTAGCGTGTGTAAAAACGTCTTTATCATAGTAGCTCCAATCTTTAATTTCAGTTCAATCAGTCGAAAATCTAATAAGATTTATACAAACTTTCATCCCCTATTTTATCCCCTTAGGGGTGGAATTGATCAAAATCCTTTCTTAGCGGATGCCTACGTCATAACATCTACCTGCATGCCAAATTTCAGCCCGATCCGTCCAGTAGTTTGGGCTGTGCATTGATAGCTAAGTCAGTCAGTCAGTCAGTCACCTTTGAGTTTTATATATATAGATAGATATTATTAATGTGACATAAGAATTTAGTTGAATTTTATATTAGGTAGTATTAATAGTTTAATGGAATTAGGCGATGGTTAGAAAGTAAATATGTGGAAATTGAATTTTAAATAACAAATGAGTAGATAATCTTTAGAAACAATTGAAATTAATTGTGAGAGGGTTTATCTCGACGTTAATCCGAGATCAAGTTACAAACAGGTATCAGTTAAATCGGTTACAATACTTAGAGCAGTGGTTCTCAACTTTCTTAACATCAAACTGAAATTTATCATTAAAAGTATTCTTATTATCAACTCGTAATTAATCCATTAATCAACGTACTGCTGTTTTTATAGTAAATATTATTTAATTTTACATTCCAAATTATTATCACAAACTATTTTATACATCGTATAGGTACGTAAACAACTTTTAAATGTATATTTTTCTTTGCGTGCCGCCAAATTTGGAAAGCGTTAATAGTGTGTCGCGACAAAAAAAAAAGGTTGGGAATCGCTGACTTAAAGATTAACATAGGTATTTTAATTATGTAATCTATTTAGCATGAAATTACATTACATGTAAATATAAACCAGCTAAGGGAAGGTGGTATTATATCTAGAATTACACATTTGCTAAACATCGATTTCTATGTGAAAATGACATGCATAACATGTATGTACATTGTACATATATGTTTATATTATTTATCTGTGTATTTACATTCTTTGTAAATCCAATTTGAATATAGTACATTTATTTAATGTAACTTTAAAACGTATATTCTTTTACATTTTCATGAAAGGTATTCATCTGGAAAGTTCAAGTTCTAGGTAGTTTATCCGTAGACGTGCTTAGTTAAAATCGCGTTCACGATTATCAATACACAAACAGGATGCATGTGAAACGAAGGCCACATACCCGATTCCAAAATAAACAAATATAAACGTTCGTATAATGTAAACTAATTTTGTTTCAGGTCTAAAGCACTATGTATTCTAGTTTGGGAACTGTTATGCCTATGGGACATTCTTTTACAAACTGAAAAGATTTTGGCAAAAATTGACCTATAATTTTTTGATTTGGCTGAAACTTTTTTACGGGTTCTATACTGAAAAAAAAGAGAGAGGATTTTGAAAATTACTACCCAAGCTCCTGGCTAGCGTCTAAAATATTGTGAAAAGTAAAAAAATAAAAAATACTGGTCTCTTTTTTTTCAATATAGAACCCGTAAAAGAAGTTTCAGCCAATTCAAAAATGTGTCGGTCAGAAAGGTGTTCGGTTTGTAAAAGAATGCCCTATATATAGGTATATATATTATATAAAACGAAAGAAAATACGTGTATACAAATTCCTTACGACAATGGAAATATTTCTTTTAAAAAATAATGATATAACATAATAAAAGCATTTATTTTAGGATAAAATAATAATGAACGAATGAAAATTGAAACCTTCGCTTCGCAATAACATAAATTTTAAATGACCAGCTTTCTTTGTACAATCAACTTTTGTAATAAACAACGCTTTTCCTTAAACTCGCTCCTTGAATTACTCAGTTTATATTTGTTATTATCTGTTTTATATTTAATCCTTATTTGAATCAATTAAGTAATATTTAGTTATCATTTCAAGTTTTAATCTCTCAAACACACCATAGCTTAATGTAAGTTTTTTTTATTGATAGCCCAGCATCAGCATCAGATATCAGCAGTCCATGAGTGGAAACAACTGTTACCACATATAGATGTCCGCACGCAACAGTCGACTCCACTTGAGGCTTGAGGAGACGAATGTGCTCTGTCCAAATTGACAGTGGCACGCTCCTCTCGTTGTCCCGGCTAGTTCCAAGCTGATCCCGAAACGCGACTAGGTCACTTCACGGGTGTTCCGCTTGAAATTGGTGATACTTCCCCAGGACGGCATACTGGGCTAATGGCATCATCAGTCTGCGTACCACTCTTTGAAAAAAAGTATATTTACAACCAAGGTCTAAACTCAATCACCTAAACTTACTTTTCAAAAAATGTAAAAATTAAAAAAACAATTCCTATTATAGTCGCATACATATTCGAATACAGAAAAAGCAACAAGCAAGCTTTATTTCGACTAAAAATTCTGCCACTATAGGGTGAACTTTTCTCTTGATATCTCATTTACATAGACTAACACTTCTTTGACGAGTTTCTTGTGATATTCTTCTCGCCATACGCCTTCCCGAAGTCACGATAGAGTCTAACGATGAGCAAGTGCACGCCTTTAGTGCCTATGCTAATAAACGATTTTCATTTCATTTCATTCTACCAACTCCTTTTTATTAATAGTCATAAATATAAGAAGAAAGATCACGAGCGCTCTATATATCAGTGTATATAACATATGACATTTTTTCAAGCAGCGACATACTGGAAGGAAATTGCCTCCCGTATCAGATGGTGTTGGGTTGAAACCTGAAAAAATACTCTATCTATTCTGGACATATTGTTATAATAAATCCTCAACACGTATTTTGGCGTGGAAATGACCGTCGGCTAAATTACCATTTAGATATATAACAAATTGATATTGATCTATGTCAGCCATTCTCAAAGTGTGTTCCGCGGAACCCTAGGGCTAAAATACTGCAAAAAATACCTACCAAAGGGAGATTATAAGGTTACATCTAAATATTCCAACTAAATATTACATTGCAATATGATTATTCATAAATACATATAAATCAGTTTTTTATAATTATATTAAGGCTTTTTCCTTCGCTAAAAAAGTTTGAGAACCGCTGATCTATGTAGTTTATATAAAACTAAGTATAAATAAAAAACACACTCATTCTGTAAAATTCACTTATTTCATGAATACTCGAGACCCAAAAACTTGAGGCCAAATAATTTTTTTCCTCGAGTAAATTACATATGATTAAGTCGGATCCGTATAACATGTCAATAAAGATTTTCAATAATATTTATGAGAGTGATTAAATGTGATGAAAGCCTAATACAATTAAATAATAAATTAATTTGATTTTAAAATGCTTTTATTCAATTGATGAATACCTCAATGATTCGAAACAGTAAATTAAATTTAGTTTATTAATTGAAATTATACTATAGTATTATTATATTGCTGTGCCTTGACCGAGTATCACATTGACACTAAACTGTACTGATTTATTACATTTGTGATATGCAATAAAGATATTTGAATTTAATTGTAAAAAGTGAACGTAAAGTCTAGTATTTAATTCCCGTAGTACTTAAATAAGTAAAACAAAAGAAAGTAAATCACTCGATAGTGTGAGATAACGGGAATGGATGCAGTGCATTTATCTTGGAGTCTGAATGGACATTTTAAATTAATTTAAACATTAATGCATCTGCCGACAGTTTTATGGTTAAGCGGAGTCTTCAAGATACATTATACTTTATTGTATAGAGAGGTGTTATCTTAATTAGGTAATTAAGGCCTACATTTAAGTCTAGACTAAGCGAAAATACGTTTAACTAGATTAAATTGGACATTTCATTCAGAGAGACACTAGCATAGAAACTGCATCAGCCAGCCAAACATTCTTACAACAAAACAAATGAATACGAATAAACAACATTTAAACAAATGACAGCCTCATACAGTGAACCAAAGAAAGAGCTAGAAGACGAATTCCTGAAGGAAAACAAATCGTGTTGTTTTCAAAACTTTGACACATCCGTAACGTGCACAAAGAGCTCGAATGATACTGTACGGAAGTCAAACGGCACACAAAAGAAGTTCCTTTTCTCAAACTTCAAACATGACGTCCGTTTCCACCCTTCCTTTCACTAAACAATGCATTATATACCTACTTATGAAGTTTATTTTCATATTTTTGTAATTATACAACGCAGTCTTAATGTGCCTTACAAATCTTAATTTTATTTCAACAACGTGTAAAGTAACATATGTCACTACATAATTTTTTAAGTGTTCCTTCTTACACCTAACTTCTTTTATAACCATGTACATAAAGTACATTATCCGTAAGAGCAGTGCTTAATTGGAAGTCTAGATAATCCAATTGGAATTATCTTGAACATATGTCCTATCAACCTCGATGGTATATACGCCGTATAATCAATTATTTTTTATAACAGTCGACCACTCAGACGATATGCCGTCATTATATCTAGATACAATCAATTCTTTGTAACATTTAATTCTATACAGATTCTAATAGGAAATCATTTGTCAAATAAACTAAAACCCTTTATACTTAGAGTTTTACAATGAGAATTTTTCCATGTCATTTGGCTGAATATTTGTCAGTCTGCTGAAAGACTGAAAAGATTTCAGCTGGCGCGGCGCTCGCTGGGGGAACATAATAATTTCTCTTGTCAACTCTCTTTGTCAAATTGAAGGACAAATTAGGTCTTTTGTTTTAAAAATGGAGAAATCAACGTTTGTTGATGTCTTTCGAGAGTCCACGGTGTCATTAATTTTCATTTTATTATCGTGTTTACAAAGTACAAACGGATAGCCTTTTAAAAAAAAACAATTGAATTTGCATTCTTATTAAAATACAGGTGTGTTGTAATTCAGAAAACGCCATCTATGTGCGAGTAGCGCAGTCACTACAATACGTAATAAGTAATTAGTACAACCATATAATTAAAGATTAATCTACGATAATATGTATTTATCATGTAGTATTGTTAAAGCTTGTATATTGTCAACTACCTAAAAATGCGTTTTAGTGACGTCACTGCATTTTATTGTACCGTTTAAATGTCACATTCTGATGAAGATTTATGAAACTCGTTCCAGTTTTATGAGCCTTTTACAGCATTCATGTTGTCAGTGCAACCGTCCTAACTGTATCGTTATTGACATGTAAATATTCTAAATGACCACCGCATGTACTGTGTTACTGGAAATATATTGTCAGTAACTCTTTTAAATGTAATATCCGTGAAGTATTGTGATCGTAATTTGTTATTCGTTTTCGATTAATTTTTTTTCTCCCCTCTTCCTTACATCTATTTGGTTCTTGTTTTTTATTTATTTTTATGTATTTTTGTAATTTTATTAGAAGTGTAGTATCTATCCTTTTATCACCTTGAGCATGCCGTCCTATCCTCTAATTAAAATTTCATTTAGTTTATATAATAGTCCTCTTTATAATATATAGTTCTAATGTAATTTTGTAGGTAGGCTTTATAAATAAATAAATAAATAATTTGGTCTGACGTTTTGAAAGTTTTGCATTTCTATTGTGGTTAAAATAAAGATGTGAATAGTCCAGTGGAACTAGACTGTAATCTGTAAATGCATACAATACGTCACTTTACTAGGAAAAACTATTATAGTAATTAAAATTTATTTAAAAACTATATATATATGGGTTTCGTAATATCTAATTTGCAATATATTCAAATATGACGTTAATTATTATTTTATAAGATGAAACATTAAGGTTAGAAAATGTTTCTTACCTCGTTATAATTTCTACACATTCTGACCAATGGCTTATATTGGGAGATATTGTTCTTGAAGGTAAATATTAACTAAAAAGCATGTCTTATAAGAATAACCAGAGCGTTCTCTATAATATTGGAAAAAATATTACAATGGTACCATCTAAACTCGAGGCAAATAAAATGCGGAATCTCTTTCTATTTTTGTACCGTTTTGTTACACATTTTAAAGGTGATATTTAGAACACGAACTTGATGAAATATGAAATGTTACAATTCCGTATATTCCATATTCTATAATTGGTTGTTTCAGGCATTACTTTGCGAAAATCCATATTAAAGAAAATTATTTTCTTATAATTCCCGCTACATTAGGCAGATGAAGGAAAATAACCTCCACCACACGTATCCTGATGATGCCACGTGAAGTGGGGAAACGCGTCGAGACAAGTTATTGAATGTTGGTGGAGGTTATTCTCCTTCATAGACCTAATGTAGCTGGAATTATAAGCAAAATAATTTTAAATAATTTCCCTTATTCCATATTCCACAAGGCTTTGAAACGTATACGGGAGTAGAAATATGCTAAACCTTTTCCCTAATTAATGAACTATACTAATGACTAGTATATAGTAAATTTAGTTTAATTTATAGAACTGGTATAAACAAGTAATTCAAAATTACCTAAATTAGACAATAAATGGAGGAATTTCCGAAATCTATCGGCGAGTTTGGAATCAATTTATAACTCTTCCGCATTTCCATTGGGGAATTGAGAGCAACTTACTGTGAATTGAACAGAATTGAATGAATAAAATTATTACTAACCTTATACTTGATTCAATATTAATTCAATTTGTTCCTCCATTTTTACTTGCAGAACTAATTGGCATTTCTTTTGTTTTATTTGTAAAGAACTTTAACTAACTTAAAAGAATAATATTCTTGCACACTACACACAGACACTAAACTACAAGATTTTATTACGATATTTTCGAAAGATTTGTGTGGAATACCGAAGATAACGCGGTAGTACGACGCTTCCATTAAATTGTTTTAAATGTTCACAAGTAACTTCAGTAATCACAATGGTTTTTGTTTACTTATATTTATATGTGTTATACATAACTTTGAAGGTACTGATGGATGATAATAATGCAGATTAAAATGCATTGAAAATATATCGTGGCAAAAAGGATGACACTGACAGAACTAATAACAAAAACTTAAAATCTTCTTCTTTTTTATTGATGGCTTCAGATATCTATTAAAGACAATTCTGCCAATGTTGATAAGTATTTTTAGATTGTAGAGGCGACCGTCACATAACAATTTTATTCAATAACATGAGCAATTTATTTTTTCTGGAGATTGGTCGTTCCAATTAGACACTAATAGATCGTTACTAAGGGTATCGTGTTGTTTGGAGTTATATACAAAATCTAGATTGCGAATTGCAGCTTCGAGTTTTGTGGCGTTTGTAAATGAATCTACTCAGGCTCTTCAGGAATCTTCAGGAATATTTTAATTATGAGAGGAAATGAAGAGGGTAAGAATCAAAAGGAAGAGATGATACCAAGCCATAACAATGATATAAGTAAATTTTCAAAAAAATATTTTAATAGCATACAATAGATGTCTGCAAATGAAAGGTGGAGTAAATCGTATTAGAAAAAACCTCATTCTGAGACTAAAGAGGCACTCTGCTAATCCTTACGCCATAATCTTGAAGGAGGGCGATACAAAGGGGCTCGCTACTTGTAAAGGGGACTCTTAAACGATCTATTCTTGCATCTACTCCTCAATACTACTTACACTAAAATTATATATTAACGCAAGTATGAATTCGAGGGTTAGCTTGCTGACCGTACTAACGGAGTATAGTTACATGAAGAAAAACAATTGAAAAAATTATCTCTGTTTATGCCAGAATTATGTTCATTTAAATGAATATTTATATCTATTTCACGGATAGATGGAGCCACTGTTGTTTAAGAATGTTAGGTTATAGACAAAATATATATGAAAGAAAAGTGAACGAATGAAATGAAATGAAAATCATTTATTAGCATAGGCACTTGCTCATCGTCAGATTCTATAATGGCTTCGGAAAGGCGTATGACATGTAAATAAGCATTGGTTTCGTTAATGTTTTAAATTATTATTATTATATTTGATTTATAGACGTACCATTAAAGTATTTTTAACTCGTGCTAAGACTATTGCTTTTAACTCCATATATTTCTTAACTGAGAGATAGAAACTAAACAACGATTATGTTATTTATTTGTAAAGCCTACCTACAAAATTACATTGAGACTACATATTATAAAAAGGACTACTATAATACAAACTAAATTAAATTTTAATTATAGGATAGGACAGCATGCTCAAGGTGATTGAGGACTAGATAACATTCCTACTAATATTATTAATGTGAATGTGGGTTTGTTTGTTACGATTTCACGCAACAACTATTTACCGATCATCAAGAAACTTTGTACACATATTTATGGAGGTACTAGAAGTGACATAGGATACTTTTTATTAAAAAGTTTCAGCTGTTTCGAATCATATTGATTCATTTCGATGAATTATTGATTCATGCGAGCGAAGCCGCGGGTAAAAGCTAGTTTCTAATAAAATTACTAAAATATATGGTTTAGATGTTACACAATAATAAAAATTTAAGGGAGGATTTAAGAAAGAGAAAAAATATATGATTTTATTAGTCATTCAAATGCTGATTTTTGAAATACTTGTCGAGTACTGCTCCTTAAATTTATAATCGAACAAATTCTAGAACTATAAGTTCCAATAACAAATTGATATCGTGTGCGTTGCGTAACAAGAATAGGGGTCGTATAAAAGGGATGTACGCGCGGGGGTAAAAGTCCATGATTTCCGATTATTTTACGGCGGACGCGTATTTTGCGAAGATAATTCGTTTAGAGACGAAAGCCTTTGATACCCCGTGATATATTGTATATTGATTTTTTTTTTATTCCGGTTTATCATCGGAACAGTGAAATAAAACAATTTTTTTTTATTTGTTTTTAATTAAAAGTTATTGGTTTTCTTTTATTATAGGAACTTTTTTTAGTACAATATAAATTAATCACATGTCTATACTAATATTATAAAGAGGAAAGATTTGTATTTTAGTATGTTTGTAGCGAATTGGCTCAAAACTACTGGACCGATTACAAAAATTCTTTCACTTTGTTTCAAAAACAGGTCATCTTTATTTCATCATGCCTAGCTGGTTTCAATGAGACTAGATAATTTAAAGTTTAAGACATTTATTTGCTCAAAAAGAAATACAAAAAATTCACTTAATTGAGATAGAAAAATAATAATAATAACTATAAATAAACATATCGTACGTAGAATATTGACAACACATCACAAGGCACTCAAACCCATTATATGTTTTTTAATTCATATTTAAATTTAATAATAATATTAATTATGTTAGTTGGTAATTCATTATAGAACTACGTTCCTTCCACCATAACCCTTATTTTTCCATAGCTAGTTCTAGCTCCCAGGATTTTTATCTGATCTTTACTCCGTAAATTTAAACGTCATAATCGGTTATACAAACACATTGTAAACACCTGTAGATACACTTTATTTACTGAAAGCGATCGTTAAGAAGGAGGTTACGCAAACAAAAAAGAAACTTTTTTAAGATAATAGCAAATTACACGAAGCTTTTGAACTTAATTAAAGCTATCCTTGTAAAAGTTTAAGGTTCGGTGGTCACGTTTATTTTGACTCTAGTTCAATTAGAGAAAGGACTTTTAACGAGGAATAAAAACACAATGTTGCAGAGATACTTCTTTAATTGCAAACGGATGACAATTAATTCTATTTTTAATAACTCTGCCTTCTCATTAATTGTTTTATGCAAGACGGTTTTGTACTTTTATTATAATCACAATATAAACAATTAACATTTTACAATAAATTGCTCTATTACACTAGTTTACAAGGTTTTTGTCCTTCAAATGAAACGTTTTTTTTTTCTTAACAATTGAGGTGCACTGAGTTTCAGAAAAATTATAAAAAAAATCTAACACGTCATTTTGAAATAACCAAAATATGCATCTTTAAGTGATTCCGTTATGGGATATCCTTTTTTAGATATTATAAATTCACCACACACATAACAAAAACGATCAGGATGTACTTTACACAACCTTTTTGACATTGTAAAAACAAATATTTATTTAACTAAACACTACACAGCATCAAAATTTTAAAATAAAATCGAAACCAACTTGTGGGTAGTTTGAAAATAAGATGTAATAAGAACTTGATTTATAGACGTGATAGAAATAAAATAAATATATGTTTGCGTTTAGTTTTTACTACTAAATACAACGATATGGAATACATTGAAAGGACATGACTTTTATTTTAATTTGTAAACTAGTGTTATTATTTCGTTAATTATTATTTATTTTATTTATTTATTTATTATTAACAGTATGATTTTCGATGGTCCCACACAAGGCAATGCCTGTCACGTGGGACCCATCACTTACTACACTACAATTAATTATATTACAACTTATTTTTTTAAATTAACTTTAAATAAATTTTAAGAAACCGTTTCCAGACGAACATCTTGTTTAATTTGTCCTGTAAAATATAGAATATAAAGACCTAGAAATATAAAAAAATTAGGTAATATCCTGTAATAATAAACTATAGTGAAATCTATGAATAGAGATGATTGTCATCATAGACATATGATACAAGCACTAATCATAAAAGCTTTGATGAATTGAGTCTATGCTAGAAATATGCATCTCTTAGTTTACTTTTAATTTTGTTTATAATATATAATAAACTTGTTTACTTCTAAAACAAAAGCCTCCAGTGTTAATACAAGCAACATTAAACCTTTCATTGGAAAATCCGCCCTCCAATTTTCTACACAAATAAATTTAATTTATTACCCACAAATATTGAGCCCATATTTTTTCAAAAAATTTCATAATAAATCTACTATGAGTACTAAAAGTTTTTTTTAGAAATTAATTTACATAAAAAATATTTATTTGAATCGATGGTCGATTGATTTGGCCGAGAGCTTCAAGGCTATGGACTAATTAAGAATACAGTAATAAACCACTTTACGCGACCCCGTTATGCGCTGTTTCACTATAACGCGAAATTCAAATTTATTATTTAATTACGTGAAAGAGTGCGTATAAACATAATGTAGTTATTCAACTTCTCTATGGTCTCGGGAATTTCAGTTAACGCGATTTTTTCCGGAAATTATCCCTCGCGTAAAGCGGGGCATTACTGTACCCGTTTTGAAATCACATTCTGGTCACAGATTTAATTATACAAGACAGCGTTATACAGAGACTCTAGGTTTGATTCTCACTCAACAATTATTTATTCATGGTATTTATTTTAACTAGTTTACTGAAATGAAAATAGTTTATTAGCATAGGCACTAAAAGCGTGAACTTGCTCATCGTTAGACTCTACAATGGCTTCGGAAAGGCGTATAACGAGAAGAAGACCACAAGAAATCATTTGTTAGGTTAATATAAAAAAATAGCAATATGTGTTATTTGTTGTTAAACACCAAAATTTAATGTTCATTATGTCGGTATTATTAAAACTGAAATACTTATACGGCCTTTCTAATTTACAATGGCTGCATTTGCCAGTTGTGCAATGAATTTCACTTAAGCGCAGCTGCAGCAAATTCTACCTAAAGACTACTTTTATAGCTCGCTTGTATTGTTATTGCACACTTAGGTATAGGCATACGTGTATACATTGTAATTCATAGTTTGTAATTATTTCATAGCTTCTTTAATACCTACCTCTGTGGCGACATTTAACAAAGTTACTATTTATTTATTAAGTACCTATTGTAGTCACGTATATCTTTCTATATATATATATCTTCTAAATATATATAACTCAAAGGTGACTGACTGACATAGTGATCTATCAACGCACAGCCCAAACCACTGGACGGATCGGGCTGAAATTTGGCATGCAGGTAGATGTTATGACGTAGGCATCCGCTAAGAAAGGATTTTGATCAATTCTACCCCCAAGGGGTAGAATAGGGGATGGAAGTTAGTATAAATCTTCTTAGATTTTCGACTGATTGAACTGAAATTAAAGATTGGAGCTACTATGATGAAGACGTTTTTACACACGGTAAACAAAAATAAAGCCGCAAAAACTATAGTTAATTAATAATAATACTTCTTAACGGGAGCGAAGCCGCGGGCGACAGCTAGTGGATATATAACACAGATCTTACATGTATGGTTTACCAGTTATTGAAATCTTAAAAGAAACGCATCTGAGGTAATTCACAAAAATAATTTTATTAATTTAAAACATTTTGTACGGTTTAATGGCGTGTTTTGTAAAATTATTTTATTAGACAATTCGAAAGCTTTGCAGCCTTATTCTCGTGCGACCATGCAGAACTTTTAAAATGTCGATATATAACGTCGCTTAATATATCAATAATAATTTTAAATTAGCCTAGTATTAAATAGTTTTAGAAAAAAATACAGGATGAGAGAAAGAAGATCTCTACCTTTATCATATCTCTTCTTCAAACGGAAACCTTCGAAGTTTATTCTTTAAATAACACCACGAAACAATATACCTATTCGTACAATATTTTATTACATGAAAAAAGTTTTCAGGATCGCACTGAAAGTTCGAGATTTTCACGAAAACAATAACAAGGGTTTTCGAGGATCGTGTTTCTTCCAAAACTTCACCATTTTTCCTATAGATTTTTTTTCTTTCTCAAAGTTATCTTTTGTTTTAAATACTATTTTTCCGTTCGTAATATTTCACTTTATTGATTATCTTAATATAATATATATGTATAATATATTTTTCTTATTACGCCCTTCAATATATAATATATAGTACCTCTATTAAATAAATGGTTCGTTTTAACGGTTTTAAAAAAAATATATCATACTTAAATAAATATTTTTAATAAAAAACCATATAATATCATACAAAATTTTATTTAGTATGTATTAAATTTTAAAATAGTTTTGTTTAAATATAAATATAACATAATAATTTTTTGTAGAAGAAAAATTTATATTCAGCTCGAATGTACAAGTCTGTCAAAATATAATGAACTTCCTTCATTGTCAATAAACGATGTTAAAAATAAGTACACTTACATATTAATTTTAGTGTCAATTTTTAAATTTAATTTTGACTTTAATAATTTAAAAAAGAAACACTTCGATATATATTTTTTTAAAGTACTAATTTATATTTTAGTAAATAAACCACCTACCTTTAAAAAATAGAAGAAACACAGTTAAGCTCGTCTCACAAATAAACAATCACATCACTTAACAAGTATTTTACTAGATCCACTTTTGACCAACAATTGTCATAACGTAAGTTATCGTAAGTTAGCGATCACGCAGAGCGACACCACCCTTACTTAGGGGATGTTTAAACGCACTGAAACTCGCCGGTCTGTGAAAATACAACCCCTATATTATACTGTCGATAGAGGGGTGAATTTAGTTCCGTTGAGAATTGAACAACGCCATCTAACGGAGGGCGCGTGAACTTTTTAAGACGTTCTATTTTATTTAGATGTATTTTTTTAAGTTATGTGTTATTTCTTAAATAATTTAACCCAAAATTTGAGGATAATTTAAAAGATTTAATTGAAGTTATAGGTGATTTTGTAAAATTAGTTGAAAATTTCGGCTTGGACAATTTTTCTTTGAAACACAATATAATAATTTGGAAAAAATGTACAAAATGAAGTCGCGTTTGCTTGGAGCCCCCAAAATTGTTCTTTAAAAGTCGTCGTAATGATTTATTGAGCAATTCTAGAAAAAATGGCCGACTTATTTAGATGTATTTTCTTCCCGCCAAAAGCTCCCTAAATTTAGACCTTTACAACTCCAAGTTCGAGAGGAAGTAGGAATTTAATTAAGTTATTCTTTTTCGTACTTTATTTTGACAATTTTATTTTATTCAGCTAACGAACCTTTTTTGTTAATGCAACCTTTTGTTAATACTTAATATTCTATTTAATTATTAAGAATAGTTTCAGTAATAAATTAAGCCTTGTTTTTCGTTTACGAAAGAACAACATTAATTAATTTTATTAATTAATGTTATTTATATATATTTTTATTTTTTATTTAAATCAATTTCACTTACTTTCGTACTAATTTTAAGCTTAAAACTAATAACAATTTTATAACGTAGATAATGGAATATCCCAATATCGAATACATAAAAAATATATTTAAGGTAAATATAACATTGTATTAATGAAAAAACATCATTAGAAATTCACTTGATATTGTAAACAACCCTTTAAGGCTTAATGTATTATTAATATCCTTAAAATAATTTTATGAGAGAATTTTTAAAAAATATTTCACAATTTTCCTCTCTTATGGGTTTACGTGTATCAAACATTCTTTAATTCATTTTCATAAAATCAGTAATATGTTTATTTTAATAACGTAAAAGCCTCCGCTGACAGCTTGAGACTGTCACCTGGTTGTATAGCAAGCACACTTAGCCTTTTTTATTACTTGGCCATGGCAAAAAAGAACATTTTGTCACTTTTACAGTAATAACCAATACAATGTAAGACCAATATAAAAAGATATAAAACAGACATACAATTAAATTAACTTTGAATTTAATGACGAAAAAAAAGTACAAAATGTTTTGTAAAACAAAAAAAAAAACAAATATTTAGAGACACATGTTCCCATTTATCATATTATTTCCTTTTCTACCCTTCGCATGAAACCGCCAATTTTTTAGCCCTTCCCTCAGATGCGAGCACTAAAAACAGCTATTGAGCTCAAAGCTGCTTAATAATTAATTTAACGTCCCACACGCTCCAAGGGATGAAACTTGGGGAAAAAAGAATTCCTTAAAACACCCGTCCAACGACTACTATTTTACCCACGGGAATAATTTTGCGAAAGGCTTTTAACTAATTGTTTTACGAATTTAAACCCAATTGCAAAAATATTAAAGGTGAAATAAAATTTTGTCTCAATTACACTGCTGTTTAGAAAGATCAATGTGTATAAACGTTTGTGTTGCCAATTACGATACAATATATGTCAGTTGGAAATTTATGAGAAAAAAAAAACATTTAAAAAAAAAAACAAAAACACAATTATGATAACTACCCTGCATTTCAAACTAGATATCTGTGTATTTCAGAAGGTAGTAGTTTCAAACACCTGAAAGATTGTACAAGTATTAAAAACATAAATAAAAACCTAGTTTATTGACAATAGTATATGACAACATTCAATCTGATATTGAGCTAAAGGATCAACCTTATAGCCATCACCTACTGTTTAAATATACATATATAAACTGTAACCAGTTTCAAACATAATATAATATACTAGCGTCCAGTACGTGCTTCGCTACGTATAAAGTGAAATATTTAAAAAAAAATTGGAACCTCAAATTCATGCATCAAACAGCATGAATGACATAAAAAGTTTCAATTACTGTCAACACTAAAAATAGTTTCAATTTGACAGCACAATCCGTCATTTATTGAATTAATTTGTTACAAAAAATGTGATAAATGAAGAACCGCTCTACCGATTTTGTGCAAACTTCACATAAACCATCTACTAAATAGTCTGAACAAAGCCTAAACATTTGGTTTGGATAAGTGAGCCCGTTCTAGAGTTATAAAATTACAACGAAAAGCGCCATTGATTTTTATATGTATAGATGTTATACTATATTTTATTTATTTATCTTACGTAAGCGCATATGTCAATTGTTTATTTTCATTGGTCGTTACCCGCATGCGTTAATACATATCAAATTCAGCGGCTAATATCCACGTTCACAATGTCTGTAGTCGTTTGTCAATTGTTAAAGTGTGTTACTAAGTAGATACTAAGAGAACCATGCATGCGGTGTGTTAGCGGAAATATACCATTACTAGCCTTTGCCAGCGGCTTCGCTCGCGTTAAGAAGTATTATTATTAATTAGGTTTAGATTGTGTAGCTTTACTTTTGTTTAACGTGTGTTAAGTAGTTATCACCATTCCTGTCGTGGGTCATGATTGAATACTTGCTCCAGTTATTAACCACATATCTGTCAATTTTTAATTTCAGTTCAATCAGTCGAAAATCTAATAAGATTTATACAAACTTTCATATTTTCTATTTTATCCCCTTGGGGTGGAATTGATCAAATCCTTTCTTAGCGGATGCCTACGTCATAACATCTACCTGCATGCCAAATTTCAGCCCGATCCGTCCAGTGGTTTGGGCTGTGCGTTGATAGATCACTAAGTCAGTCACCTTTGAGTTTTATATTATATAGATATGAAGAGTTCGATTTTTGTTACAAATATACACATAGAAAGATATATCTCAAACATAGTTTCGACTTGATATATTTCTTCTTCTTCTTCTTTTATTAATGGCCTCAGATGTCTAATGAAGACAATTCTGCCAATGTCGAGTATTTGGGCAAAAACCCAATAAGAGATTACAAAATTTTAATTCAAACGTAAACGTTTATGTCAAAAAAACTATATATTCCGTAAAATATACAATAAAAAATACCAGTTGTCAATATAAAAATAAATGTCATATAGCAAAAGACAGAGGCGATATATCAGAATAAACACGACGAAAAGTTTTCCACGAAACTTTTAATAGCCGGCCATCAGTGGGGGGCATGTCGTCCCCCTCTCTGCCTTCGAACGGCGAAACACTTTTTTCCAGAGGAAATATGTCAAAAAAATGAGCACTCGCCAAAAACTTGAGATGCCAATTTACTTCATGTCACTCAAAGTTTAGTGATTTAATAGAGCGTGATTCCTTTTTGTAAAAATATCGCCCCCTACGTTTTTTAACATTCATTAACGAACTTTTCAATCTTTTAAATCCCTATAACATTATAAATGTGAGTTTGTTTGTTACGTTTTCACGCAACGCAACAACTACTTAACCGATCATCATAAAACTTTGTACACATATTTTTGGCGGTACTAGAAGTAACATAGGATACTTTTTATTAAAAAAAAAATACTATAGTTTCCAATTGACTGTAATTTCAGCTGTTTGGAATTTTTCTATATTTGTCTGTCGTTTTTGTGGTTAGATACCACTTTATTATTTTAGGATTTTAAGGCGTTATACCTAGTGTGTTATAACTAAACAGTATGCCAACGTATATATTGTAGAATTGCGTGTGTGTGTTCGTTAGTCATTCTCTCAGTTCTTAATTGATGTGCGTTTGATTGCAGTTTCCATTGTAAATATCATCCGTGTGATATAGTAGAGTAAGTTTATTTAAATTTCTACTACTACATCAAAAGTACAGACACAAAAATAAGTAATCGCGATAAAAATTCACATAAACATAAAAATCATTTCAAATGATAATTTCAACACGAAATTCATACAGGTCAAGCAATGTCAAAGAGTAGGGCAAGTGCTACTTTTTGCTGATTTAAATTTTGCACTCCTATTTTAAATATTTCTGTACGATTTTGTTGTTGTAAAGTTTGTATAAGGGCGTCCATTCATTAACGATATAACAAAATAAATCGAATATCACAAATCTTTTATTATTTCTTCAGTTCAAGAATATCATAAAAAAAACAAACTTATTCAAAAATCACATTACACGCTAGATGAATATCTTATAGACAAAAAAGCTTGGACTTAGCCAATATCATTTTATGTTTACCCTTAGGTATACAATAAGATGACAATGCCCCTATACAGCAGCTACTCTTCTACATCATAGTAGATTTATTATATTATATTATATTATATTATATTATATTATTATGACATTAGTATGTAAGTGGACAATGCCAGTATACAGCAGCTAAATTAAATTGATAATTTACATTTGTTATTATTTTGACGAGTAAAAGCGCTCTATTGGAGCCCATTTACTAAAAGTAAATAAATAAAATATATATATATATAATTACTAAAATTTCTGGAAAGCAGAAACTTTCGTAAATTAAATAATTGAACATGCGAAATAGAAAATTATAAAAATGAAATCATTAATAATAAATAATCAACAATTAATTTAATAACAAATCATATGTAAATAACATTTGTTATGTATGGTGTTAGAGGTATATATTCTTTTGTAGAAGCACTATGCCGGCCGTACACGTTTTGAATTGCAAATGGTCACAGTCGGCGCTACTCACTTTGATGATCACAAAATACATGACCTCCAGTGAATAAGTGTGCAAGTCTGTCACGAATTTAGTCTGGCTTTCGAATCGAGCTATCACAGGTAAAACGGATCCGTTAGCAATCGGGATCATGAATTTTTACTAACGACTAACGAGCACCAGCAATCTATCAAATGAACGAAAGATGGAGACGTTCGAAAATTAACAAAAAGTATCCAAAATATTGTAGTTCCAAATTCGTACGCGGTGGCGCTGCTCAAATTTCCATACAAATCGCTTGAAGCGAACTCGGTTCGAAAGCCAGACTAAAATTCGTGATAAGCCCACAGATTTGTAGAAAACATTACAAGTTAGAAAAAAGCTTCCTTTGTAACTGGGTAAAGTTGTTAATCTATGATTAATTAACAAAGCATTTTAGACTCTAAATTAAGCTACAAATGACAATCCGTAAAAACAAATGACATCTAGTACTTTATATTATTATATATAGTGTTGAAGTGAAAAAGGCTCTATTACAGTTGCTGCATATTATTAAGTATAATATTATTAAGTATAATTATATTTTGACAATCCCAAGTATTCCAATTAGAATCTACGTATGATGTAAAAGAACAGAATACAATTAAACTTACTATTTTGAATACAATTCTTTAATAATAGAAATATATATAAATATATATTAATTCCAAATCAGTTAACGTGAAATAAATAATAATTTGACTTTAAAAATTCGACTTGTATCGCTTTTCACTGTGAGAACAGAATTTTACTATTCATGTAAAAGGACTCAAGTTTTCTGGATTAAATCAGCCGTCAAACTTTACACTATGGTAATACATCGTTATATACATCTAAAAGTGAACTCTGTCTGTAACATAAATGCATTTGAGTTCTCTTATATCCAGAGGCGGCTCGTCCTAAAGAGTGCTGGTGCAGTGCACTCCCACGAAAATTACAGAAGTAATCTATATTTCTTCATAATACATACTATCCTTACATTACATTCATTCTATTCTACTATGCCTATACAATAGTATATTATATTACCGCTGTAATATAAGTTCTGTAATTTTCGTGGGAGTGCACTGCACCAGCGCTCTTTAAGACGAGCCGCCTCTGCTTATATCTATAATATAAGTCATGTTCTATTACTTAAGCCTTATGTTATATCGAGTGATTCTGTCGAAGGTTTAGAACCAAAAAGGGAATGATAAAATGTATATAAAAAATAAAATTGATTCTAAAATGGCTTATATCAAATTTAAACAAAGAAATAAAATAAATCCGAAGAGTCCACACGAGCATCATCTGAAGGCAATAAAATTGTCTAAATCCTGACCAGAAAATCGTTTGAAATGCCGCCACATTAGCAATTCAGATTTGGGGCATTTTCATTTTACAATCAACACAAGGAAATTAATTCAATAGCTTTTCGGTTAAAGAATGTTTCCAATTACATTCAGAAAACGGGACCGCTATTTTACAATAATAAGATATCAATTTATTTAGTTTTATTTTTAAGGGGTTCTTTTGGGGGTAACGCTTTTTGGTGTTGTAATTTCTGTTTATAGATGCTTAGAGATAATTTAGCACGATAGCAAATCAAAGCTTCACCCATTCCATTTACAGAGTTCGTACTCCATTAAAGGCGTGGTGAACAGCCTATTGAAATGAAATGAAATGAAAATAGTTTATTAGCATAGGCACTAAAGGCGTATGACGAGAAGAATATAGAATAGATATATATCGTATTTGTAATAATTTTACTTCAGCAGAGATTTGAACTCGGGACCTTCGGTAATAGAAGGATTTTTGACTGAATTTAATGTTGTATAGATAACTTTATATTTTATATAAGGATTATTATTTTCTTTTTGTTAATTATTTCATATAGAGGCTATGATTGATGAGTTTTTTGTGGTCTTCTTCTCGTCATACGCCTTTCCGAAGAATTGTAGAGTCTAACGATGAACAAGGGTACCTACGCCTTTAGTGCCTATGCTAATAAATGATTTTCATTTCATTTCAATAGGTATACTGATGTCTTGCCTATTGCACTATCTCATTTCATATTCCTACCATCAAGTCAGAGACAATGGAGTGTCAATAACTTTTCTACGTACCACTTTCGCTTCGACTACGTCTACTACTCCTCGAGCGTATATCTATACTAATATAATAAAGAGAAAACATTTGATTGTTTGTTTGTATTGAATAGGCTTCGAAACTACTAGACCGATTTCAAAAATTCTTTTACCATTAGAATCCTACATTATTTCTAAGGAACATAGGCTATAGTGATCCGTATGAAAACTTCAATAATGTAACCCAAAGTGTGAAAAAAAAACGTCGCAAGCACAAGTCATCCGGTCATTTTGACCGGCTAGTAAAAATAGGTCATATTGACCAGCGGGTAGTTCTAGTCATATATAAAACAAAGGAACGTAGATTTATATGCAATATTACCAGAGTGAGATAGATGTTAAAAGAAAGAGTGCGGATGACTCCTTAATATGTAAATTACATTTGATCTCTGAACGACCGCGACGCGCTGAAAAGAAGCAATCATTTCACAAATTAAACTTCATTCAGTTTAAAAATAACGACTTCCTAAAAAAACTGTTTGGGATTTTTTTATTCGAGTTTATTACAATAAGAAAGAAATTGTACATGCTTATTTTGTAGTACATGCTTACATGTTCGTTGTTGCAATAAGACGATAGTTATATGCTTTCGGGACCGGATTAAAGTAATAATAATATTAAATAGTTTAAAAAACTAAAAAAACACGCGCGCTAGCTTTATCTCTTTTACTCCACTACACAGGATCTATAAAAGAATTTATAAATCCTGGCGGTCCTAATAAGGATAATGGGAAACTGTTATTAAATTATTGCATTGTCATCGATCCTTAATGCGTATGCAAAGATTCAAATTAATCAGACTTCTGGAAATTGGTGAAAATTATACCTACTCAAAGATTCCGTTACATACATACATACATACAACCCAAGCTAATAAAAGCGTGTTAAAAATAAGACAAAACAGTCTAATATAATATTTTAACTTAGTTATAAACAAAAAATATCCCCAGATATTAATAAATATACTAGAACAAATATAAATAAAACAGATAAAACAATATAGATAAAACAATTCGAATAAAAAATGTAATTAATAATTATGTAAAAATTGAAGTATGTAAAATTGCATGTAGGTACGTGTTAAAAGACATCACGCTGGGCTATTGATTTACGATTTTTACTGCAGCTTGTAAATAAATAAATAGCATTATTCCACGTGTCTTCATTTTCATTAAAACACTTAAAAGTCTATATTCTCATCTCACGAACTATTTCTAAGGCTATACTCGTATATAAAGTCAGTGAGCCGAAGGCTTTTTTTTAACTTCATGGCCAGTTTAGCGTTAAGGAAAGGGCCTAACCCTTATCTCATTTGACATGTCTCTTAACGTGGCACCAGTAAATAGCTCCCTTGGTGATCGGCGACCTCACTTATGGCAGCCCCCCCCCCCCCCCCTCCCCCCGCCGGCCCTCGCCCCGCAACCCACCCCCTTCTCTTTCATTTACTAAATTAGTTCGTTTTGAATATTGTTGAATTTGTTTTGAAATTCAGTTGTTTTTTTTTTCAATTATTTTTTGTATCATCATGTGTCTTTCTGAAGTCATGGTAGAGTCTAATTATTTTCATTTCATTTCAATTGCATGCCTAAAGATAACTTTAATTTTACCTGTACCTACCTATAAATGTAAATAAATTGAAATAATACATAAATTCGAGTTATTTAATAATTCCCATGCTATAGCAATATTTATGAGTATGTCGGCATGAAAGCGAGGCGAGCGTAAGAAGCGATGCGAGAAAATAATTTCCTCTATACATCCATCCACTCGGTGCAAGATTCAATTCCGCGCGTCTCGGCGTAATAATACGAGCATGAACTTTTCTCAATATGAATGTTTTTATTTTATTTCATTTCTATGCGAAGATTCTTATTTAATGATAAAATTATCAAAAGATATCTTTACCCTGTGAGAATATCCTCGCGTATGTTCCTAACTCATATATTCCTAATATTTATTAATGTAGTACAGCGGTTCTCAAACTTTTTTGGCGAAGAAAAAAGCCTTAATATAATTATAAAAAACTGATTTATATGTATTTATGAATAATCATATTGCAATGTAATATTTAGTTGGAATATTTAGATGTAACCTTATAATCTCCCTTTGGTAGGTATTTTTTGCAGTATTTTAGCCCTAGGGTTCCACGGAACACACTTTGAGAGTGGCTGATGTAGGTATTCGTTTCGGACATTGTAAATATATCGGATGTTAGAAAAGTATCGAAAAGAATTGAAAAAATATGTTTTGTACATCAGTTTTAGAATTTTTGCCTGTGGGCTTATCACGAATTTAGTCTGGCTTTCGAATCGAGCTGTCACAAGTAAAACTGATCCGTTAGCAATCGGGATCATGAATTTTTACTAACGACTAACGAGCACCAGCAATCTGTCAATAGAACGAAAGATCGAGATGTTCGAAAATTAACAATAAGTATCTAAAATATTGTGGTTCCAAATCCGCACGCGGTGGCGCTGCACAAATTTCCATACAAATCGTTTGAAGCGAACTCGGTTCGAAAGCCAGACTAAAATTCGTGATAAGCCCACTGGTCACGAATTGGCATGACATGAAAACTAAATATGGTAAATATACTACATAATAATATTGAATTATGCATAAATAGAATATTTAATGTAGATATTGGATACTTTTGCAAATAAACACAAACCAGTAGTAACATGTGAATTTGTGACCAAATATTGATGATATGTCAACTGCTACGACGAGGCACACTTCCGAGTTTTGACGCAGTTCATTCATTTTTGTTTGATGCTCTTAGACCCGTATTTAAATTTAATTAAAACGAGATTTAAGCGGAGCTAAATATTATACTACTAGCTGTACCCTGCGCGCGTTGCTACGCTACCAACTAAAATAAATTTAAAGGAGACATTTGACGACAATATTGTCTGTTCAATGTGAGCTGTCATGAACTGTCACGGCAATATATGAAATTCATTGGAATGACAGTGGCGCCATCTGTCAAAAATTGCTCGTACCAACTTAGAAACCTTCGTGGGCTCATGCACATCAACTTTGCTAAAGATCATATAGATTTTATTTTGATTGCTATATAATGGTTGCAGTGTTTAAAAATTTATCATCGATTATTTATGTCGATACGCGTTTATGAATAAGCGACGTACCTAAGCGTAGATTCTATACTCAAGTGATGATCACGTGATCACATCTTAAACTACGCTTTACAATTAAAGCGTGTCATTTGTTTATCTGCGTAAACATTTGTCTCTTCGGGTCGGTATAGTGAAGACATTTCTCGAAGGTAACAATTTTCTTCGTCCATAAGCAACATACAATGTATATAATATATTTTGTCGCATAACTCTGAAGTGTAACATTATTTATAGTGAATAGAATTTGCGCTGATCGAAGGTTAGTACAGCGTTTGGTGTTGTCAAATGTATCAATTGATTATTTGTCAAATACTGACAAACAAAGACTTCTCATCGCATGGGGTTGAATTTGATACGCGTTACGTCAGTACCTACTAATGTATTATTTTAAGCAATTCACGTCTAGGACTGCAGATATTTCTATGTGATTGCAGTTTCCTCTGCCTGTAAATCATTTTGGAATACTGTCACACGTCAGACTACCAACCGGTGACTGTCAGAGCAATTATTTATTTATAAGGCCTACCTACAAAATTACATTAAAACTACATATTATATAAAGGACTACTATTATATAAACTAAATGAAATTTTAATTATAAAGGCATATATACTACACTTCTAATAAAATTACAAAAATATATAATTTAGATGTTACACAATAATAAAAATAAAAAAAAGAACCAAATAGATGTAAGGAAGAGGGGAGAAAAAAATATATCACAAAAATAAAAAACAAAATTAAAATACTAGTTAGTTAGTTAAAGATAGTTAGTAACGAGATGTTTCCTGTATTTTGGATTGTTGTAGGTAAAAAAAATTAGAAATTGTTGAAATTAATATTCCAAACCCAGTTCAGTGGGACTCTGCATTGCGTGTAAATATAAAACACAAAAAGACATAAATGAACAGTACAAGTAAGTTTTCGCATTCAATGAAAATTGTTCTTTGGAAGTTAGAAACGGAAGTGGCCCGTCCGTTACAACAATATGTACTTAAGTTTTGTGTCGTATTGAAATCTTTGTTCCTTCAAAGAAAGTCTCAACCAGAGAGAAGTTTCATAACATTTTTGAATATCGTCTCATTGTTCATATTATTAACGGCTGTATTCTTTTGTAGCTTTCTTTTGCACTTTTAAAAAGTTTTCATAAATATCAATTTGTGTTCTTTTTTAAATCTAACGATCACTAACGATTTTTTGACAGTCTGCCTGGTGTTTCCAGATGACAAAAATAAGACTTCAATAACAGTGTTACCACTCAAAAATAAAAATAATATAGTGTGTATAATAAGAAATATAAAACTATATATTAATTAATAATATATTTTACAGTAATAATTTATTAGGGTTAAGTAGAAAACATAAAATTCTAGAAAAAATAATGTTAATATCTTGAAATATAATACATCCTATAATAAATTTATATTATGATAATATTTAATAATTATTATTCTTGGAACGGATATCGTTGTTTAGTACTCGCAGTGGGGGCTTAATGAGTTTCTTCAACATTCACTTGCAGTTTTATAACATCAGTAAATATGAAAAATAATGTATTTTTATTATATAAAAAAATAATATTTATAACTAATTTGAAAGGCTTAACGATTTTTATAAGTATGAATTGTTAAGTACCATTTGAGAAATAAAACTAACATTGTTACCTTTGTTGTTTGTTATTTTTAGAATTAATTTCAACATAATTTATATTTATACCAATAAAATTTATTTATTCTTTTAATACAATGTAATAAAATCAATATATTTATGACGGCAGTCAAATTACCTTACATACTATATTTTGTTATTTAATTCCCGCTATTTGTTTCATATTTGAATGTTATATATTTCTTAATAATAATAATAATAAATGAAACGTTTATTGTTTGTTACAATTTGTCGCCTTGGCACCAAAAACCAGTGGGCTTATCACGAATTTAGTCAGGCTTTCGAATCTAACTGTCACAAGTAAAACGGATCCGTTAGCAATCGGGATCATGAATTTTTACTAACGACTAACGAGCACCAGCAATCTATCAAATGAACGAAAGATCGAGACATTCGAAAATTAACAAAATGTAAAATATTGTAGTTCCAAATCTACACGCGGTGGCGCTGCTCAAATTTCCATACAAATCGCTTGAAGCGAACTCGGTTCGAAAGCCAGACTAAAATTCGTGATAAGCCCACAATATTGGTTTGTCATTCGTTTTATATTTCTTAACATAATATGATATTTATTCGTAATACATAGTAATGAAGTCGATTCTTAGACAAGTCATAATTGCTTGCCACTAGTGAAAGAAAAACAAAAAACAAATATGCTTGTGTTTTGTTTAAATTGAAAATATTTGGTCGTTGTGTCCTTTTGAATCCGAGCTAAATCAATTATTGTTTTAACACAAGATTTACCAGCTTAAATATACCTATTTTTACCAAAACAAAAAATATATATATTTGTTACAAATATATATAAAATAATATAAAATTCATAAAACTAATTCTTCTGTTATAAATTAAAATGGATTAGAAGAATTAAAGAAAATGTTAGATGCAGTAGGAATTTTAATTTGATCTTGCAAGACAAGTCATTTTGACTGGTCTGGTAAATCTAGTGTTAAACAATATAGTCATGAGTTACTTAGCCCACAGAATGTCATAAAGTTGAACTTCAATTTATTCTTCCTGTTCAGTGATCAAAGAACTTTTAACGAGTCTACGTGTTTTGTATTTTGGTGTGCGGATTTTTCTTGTTGCTCCCTCATTGCGCTACTCTTCCCTTTTTAACATAACTTTCGCAAACGAGATGCATGTACTAAAGATGTTTCATTTACCTACTTTCCGAGAATACGTGTATCTTTTTGTTATTTTTTGTATAATAAATGCAGTGCCTTGCCATATTATTAGACCCATGGAAGAAAAACGTGATTTTTTTTATATTCACAACAGAAATCAGCAAATAATTAAATGCTATATACAGTTTCATATTTTTAATTAATAAAGAAATACAATAATAATAAAATAATAACTTAAATATAATAAAGCTTGGACATAATCTATGTCATTTTATGTTTACCCTTAGGTATACAATAAGATGACAATGCCCCTATACAGCAGCTATTCTTCTACGTCATAGTAGATTTATTATATACTAGCAGTTGCCCGCGACTACGTCTGCGTAATAATGAAGATATAGAGTACTATGAAGTTTAATGATGTTTCATATTTCAGTCAACAGAAAATGCCTTCCACACCCCTGTTTCAAAATCTACTAACTGCCTCTCCGTCAAATTTCTAGTTTGTAGCAAAAAAATTATACGAACCTGCGAGAGCCCTTACAACTTCTTAATCTGGCCCTGTTGCAAAATCCGTTCTTTGCAGACGTCAACTAACTATAAACTACCTCCCTGTCAAATTTCATATTTGTATGTCAAGCGGATTTCGAGAGAACTTTCGCTTTTATTTTCATTAAATTAGATATGAATTACAATGTGAACTTAAAATAAAATGAAATATATCTTAAAAAACAATTGAAAAACGGACAGCACATTTAACCGCCAAAATTAGGCATAGACATCGAATTGTGTGAACTTAAAATGTAATATTTCTTTAAAAAACAATTGAAAATATTCTATAGCCTATCTTCATCAGGGATTTTTTACGATTCTAATGGTAAAAGAATTTTTCAAATCGGTCCAGTAGTTTCGGAGCCTATTCAATACATACAAACAAACAATCAAATGTTTCCTCTTTATATAATAGTATAGGTTATTATGACATTAGTATGCAAGTGGACAATGCCAGTATACAGCTGCTAAATCAAATTATATTTGTATTTATTTTGACGAATATAAGCGCTCTATATTGAAGTCCAATTACTAAAAGTAAATAAATAATAATAAGAATCATAGTATATCTAGGTCTATATTGAGGAAATATAGTCACATAATCGGACATATATAAGTAAGCCTATTTAATTAATTCTGTTCAAAACTGGAGAGAGCCGCTGAAACACAAACTTCTACGTAGTTTTGGCCTCTATTTTAATGACAATGAAACAAGTCTGTTCAATTAGCCAGCCCGCTTTGTGAGTAGACCGGGGTGGCCGCCTCACTAATGCTAATCAAACTGCGGAACCCCGGAATTTACTAAGAATATAGGAAAATTATGCCACATAAACTGATTTGAAAGAACAAAAATGTTTGAATTTGTGGGCTTTTATTAGCTCTGTGTTTTCTTCTTATTTTTTGCATTTTGTGTATGTTGTTACATTAGTTTCTTATTAGTATTTCATATTTTATTTATTCACATCCTACGTCATTGGCATATCATAAATATATCACCTAAAATCACTACAATCATACGTCTTGTGTAAAATATCATCCAAAGCGTATTCTGCTAGCTTTATTTATTTATTTATTTAATTAGGTCTGTCAACAGACACTTACAACTATCAAACATAAGATAAAAAGAAAAAACAACAAATAACTTATTTTGTGTAAGGCCTAGCAACGCCAGACACGACATGCATATAGGTTCAAGTGCCAAACCACTAGTCATATGTGTAACTTTTTAATAGTGGGCATAGTGCAATCAAACAGATCCAAAGTCGTGCTGCACCGATTGTAGGTATCTGACAAACGATGTAACCAGAGGCGGCTCGTCCTAAAGAGCACGAAAATTACAGAACTTATATTACAGCGGCGTAGATATAGGTAATATAATATACTATTGTATAGGCATAGTAGAATAGAATGAATGTAATGTAAGGATAGTATGTATTATGAAGAAATATAGATTACTTCTGTAATTTTCGTGGGAGTGCGCTGCACCAGCGCTCTTTAGGACGAGCCGCCTCTGGATGTAACGGAGCGTGGCTGCCCGCTCTTGTGCGCTATATACTTACTAGTCCGTGTAAAAATGTTAGTAAAAATTCATTAAAATAACATTATAACCTCATATTGAGGTGGGATTTTAAAGTCAAATTTAGATTTAAAAATTTATAACAATTTATTTATTTATTTATATTTAATACTAGCGGTCCGGTACGTGCTTCGCTACGTATAAAGTGAAATATTAAAAAAAAAATTGGAACATCAAATTCATGCATCAAACAGCATGAATGACATAAAGTTTCAATTTGACAGCACAATCCGCCATTTATTGAATTCATTTGGTACAAAAAATGTGATAAATGAAGAACCGCTCTACCGATTTTGTGCAAACTTCACATAAACCATCTACTAAATAGTCCGAACAAAGCCTAAACATTTGGTTTGGATAGGTGAGCCCGTTGTTGAGTTATAAAATTACAACGAAAAGTGCCATTGATTTTTATATATATAGATTAAATTTCTGTTAAAACACGATAAATTTGCAAATGTGATTTTCTAAGTAAATAGCAATCTTATTACCAGAAAGTTAACTAAGAAATATAACAGGAATAAATTCATGGGCCATTGTATTGGAATAAAGTCAATAGATTTCAGGAGCCCAAAAATAAATAAAAGGGAATTTATTACTTCGTTATTTTAAATGAATATTCATTGAAGTAAGAAATTTAATAAACTTTAAAGGTATTGTTTAACGTGTTTTAAATTTACAATGATCCGATTTCAGTTGTTTTTTGAATTTCCAACGGCCTGTTTAATATTTGTGCTGTGACGTAGCTACTTTTCGACATTAGTTCGAAGACAAAAGGACTCTGGTTAACTGGATGAAACTAAGTAAATTATTTGTTTTGTTTTTACCAATTTAATGACTCAGGACCATTATAATTAATTAAAGTACGGAGAATTTTAATTAAAAAAAGGAATTTATTTATCATGTATTTATGTTTTTAGATTGAATCTTCGTGATATAAATAAAGTAAGTTTTTTTATTAATTAACAACAAAACTAGTTAAATAATTAATTGTGGAAATTCATATTAAAGGAAATTATTTAAAATTATTTTCCTTATAATTACCAATACATTAGGTCGATGAAGGAATATAACCTCGACAAACATTCAATAACTGGTCTCGACGCGTTTCGCCACTTCACGTGGCATCATCAGGATACGTGTGGTCGCTTCGGCTTCGCTTCGTCGTTATTGAATGTTGGTGGAGGTTATTTTCCTTCATCGACCTAATGTAGCGTTAATCATAAGCAAAATAATTTAAAATAATTTCCTTTAAAACTAGTTATGTTTATTTGTAGCAGTTTTCGAGAGAATCGAGTTAGAGAGAATCCAACTCGAGTTGACACATCACTAAGATGCACAGATAGCTGTTACTTTCGCTATACTACTTCTCTAATGACCTACCTTGCCACTTCAGACTACTTCCAAGCTGAACTCCTAAGTTGTAGTCCAAGACAAGTAGACTTATGGATTTCCTCAGTCCAGAATACCTTTTGAGGGTTGGAAATATAAACACTAGGAGCGTGCCTTGACTACTGTAAATATAGCTTTATATGAATAAATATAATTTAATATAATCAGAAATATGTTAAAATAAGTGAATTTGCATATCATTAATGCAATAAACAATGCAATTTATTAAATATTTGAGTCATGGATGCACATGCATTCTCGAGGTAATCGGCTGGAAATAACGTGGGGTAATGGAACCTTTAGTGGTCATTTTGCCATTTCGCAATGAGACAAGTGTTCGCATGTAAAGAAACGACATTTCATATTTGCCATGCTTCGCAGCGCCATAGTCTCTGGTCGTGTCGCGATTGTCTATGGACGTCTTGACACAACGCCACGTTAATGCATAGATATTATTAAAAGAGAAAAGTTGTTAAATAATTACTTGAAATATCGTTTCTTTAATTTCAGGTAAGTAATTTTTAATGTTATACACAATCGTGTAATGTTAGTATAGTTAAATATTAATAAAAATACTCTTTAATTTCAGTTATTGAAACATTTGGTTTTATTTACAACAAAGAAAAGTGTCTACTAAAAAAACTGCGCCTAGTGTCTTATACGCATATAACTCCTTGCGGCTTTAGTCTTGATTTTATAATAGCTTATGTCAGCCATTCTCAAAGTGTGTTCCGCGGAACTCTAGGGCTAAAAATACCTACCAAAGGGAGATTATAAGGTTACATCTAAATATTACATTGCAATATTATTATTCATAAATACATATAAATCAGTTTTTTATAATTATATTAAAGCTTTTTCCTTCGCCAAAAAAGTTTGAGAACTGCTGGCTTATGTAATGATGTTGCAGCCAATCTTAATATAATATCTCTCTAAAGCAGAGGTATTAGTTGTTGTCTAAAAAATAGCATTCATAGGTATATATAAATGGGTTATAAGCACGAGCTTTACCTCACATTAAGGTCCATATTTCCCCACAAACATATTGTTTAAATATGATATTGAAACTGAAATGTATTTATAAAATTGAATTTGGTTGGTTCAACTGATGCGTTGACAAAGAACTGGATGGAGTTTTTCGGAAAAATACTTCACCTCTCTTGTTTTAATTTTATTTTATTCGAGGGAATATTATTTCCATCGTATTATTATTAATATTTTAAAAATTGTATATCGCTCGTGTTTTTCTTTCAGCGTATATTCACGAATATCAAATTGAAATTAATGTAAAAATAATTCGAAATACAAAAGCATTTGTACGATTTCGTTTGAATCAAAACAAACAATGTTTGTTATAAAACATAATAATATTGTTTTCATGACGCTTAAAATATAACCGTTACAAATAAGAAACACCCTTTGTGGTTGAAACTATCAAGAAACGTAAGCAATAAAAGGGGAGATTTTGGTAAAAGAAAACAAAAACAGTTTCTTAAAAGTACTTTTAACACTCATTTAAAGGTCATCTATTTATTAGTCAGCAGATAAAATGTGTCAATCCTTTAAGTGCATCTTGGCCTGCTATCACGAAGTACGGACTCTGCTAAACACAGGAAAGCAATTTTTATTCTCTTTAATCTATCTGAGGTTTTGGGTTTATACTAGAGATGTTCTGACTAACCGGCCACTATCGTAGTCGGCGACTAATTGGTAAAAAGCGCCGACTATCCGACTTCTTACTTTGTGTCTATTTCTCAATAAAATGTATGTGCTAAGATGCACTAGCTAGTCGCTACGGCTAGTCGGCCAAAGTCATAATCTATACTATTGATTTGTTATCGATTTTTGAGGTTAGGTTAGCCAATTTCACAAAAATCAATCAGCGACCCAGAAAACAGTAAAAATATTTAGTCTAGTGGTAAGAATAAAAATTATGGTTCTGTATCATCAGAACGGTAGGTAAAAGTTTATTTATATTCTATGTTTATAAATAAAAGAGCCACAAATAGTTATCATAGAAGCAAGAATCCAGTATGAAATCCGTGGCGTCTTATCTACTCCGAAGACAAAGCGTTAACATTTATCTTCTGCGAGTTATCTGCGCGAGTTTCTCAAGGAATTACCCTTGTTTACTTCACTTATCGTAACGTTCAGAGTAATTGACTGTGGACCTGATTGATCGGTGTCGTTGGTCACCGATGCTGGGGCCAAATTGCTTCAAACATTACATTCCTTTTCGACTTACCCATGTGTATGCATCAAGATATTGTAAGCTACAAAT
Organism: Tineola bisselliella; assembly: GCA_028551675.1. Classification (NCBI taxonomy): domain Eukaryota; kingdom Metazoa; phylum Arthropoda; class Insecta; order Lepidoptera; family Tineidae; genus Tineola; species Tineola bisselliella. Next base: position 62,253 of record JAPWLS010001885.1, read on the forward strand.
TTGTATACTTTCTATATTCTATATGTACTACTTTCTATTGTTTCTCGAAAAAGTGCATGTGAAACAGAAATGGTGGCACTTATTTCTAAATTAAAACACTAGTTACTTATACAAAACAAAATGGAAGAGTTTCCTGTGAAATAAAGACAAATTCAAAGAGTATAAAAACGCATCTACTTGAGGAGGTCACTAAAGGCGGTCGAGGAGGGTAAATAAGTGCCCTCCCTGAGGGATAGGATGAATTACAAATGTGCTAGCCACCAATATCTTAATGCTGCTTCGACTAAATAATTCGGCCCATTTGGACCGAAAAAATACAAATCTACCCTTATATATACTCAATATATTTTAATAAATTACAACTGCGGGGGCACAATACAATGCCGTATTCTTATTGGCGTATATATGTTATTAATAAAGAGATAAAAATCTATATATTCTAATCTTTTTTAACATTAAAAAATAAATTAATCACAAAATTGTATATATTTCAATTAACTATTAAAACTGTAGACTAGTTACTTTTCGTCCCATCCGGGCCGAATCAGAAAGTCGTAATAGTACATGACTTGTTGGTAAATAGTAGGAAGTGAGCCGACAAGAGTGTCACTCAGTCTCTTGCTGCCTGATAAGAATGATTAAGACTATCCCTTCTCTCATTGATAAAGGTAAAATTCATTCAATGAATTAACTATAATCCTTTTCCCTTTTAAAAAGGGATAAATTATTACTAACATCATAGAATTTATAAAATTTGTATAATAATAAAAATTCCCTAACCCAAAACAAGGTATTATGCGCTATGGGCTATCACTAAAGCGTGAATAAATATTTATTTGGACCCAGAACCGAGCCCAAGATCTCTGAATATCAAACAGGCGTTCTAGTCACGATGCCACAAAGACCATTGAAAATTATTGACACAACTTATATCTCCATAATATTATCTATAAATATGTAGATTAAGGCAGTAGTTCCCAAACTGAAAGTCGCGAAAACACTACAAATAAAAATAGCATGAACCAGAATAGTTACAGTATAATTCGTGTATTTATACGTAAGAAGCTATTTTATAGCAGTGAAATATTAGTCGAATACAGCAGAGGTCGCGGGCAAAAGTTCTACACGTGAAAGTCGTAAGACAAAAATGTTTGGGATCACTGGATTTAGGTATAGTCTATACTCTATGTTGTTATTTCAGACGTAAACCTTTATTGCCCTAAGTAAGATACTGTAAGTATTTCTAACAATGATAATACAATTGCGTTTTAAGTGTATAATAAATATAATATATAAATATACGATTTTTTATTCAAATATTATAACATTTATTATATTATTTTACTTATAAATATTTTTTCAAAGGATGAGGAATGATTTGTTTCTTTGTTTTAACGCATTTCTAAGGTTCCTTAGAACAATAAAAAAAAAATTGATTTTATTTTCTAAAATATTATTTATTTAATTAACCTAAACTATTGCGTTTATCTGCAATATGTCGAAAGTTTAACAGCCATCGTTGTCACGCCGAAATCGCATAAATACTTTTAATTTAATTATGTTGATAATTTTAAAACTGTTTCAAATAACTACTCAAAAACTGCTATAAATAATCTACGGAACCATGTTTAATAATAGGTCGTAGATAGACGAGGTACACGTAGCAACTTTGTTTTTCGGTCAGTGATTTATGCGTGAAAACCTGAAACAAGTGTGGCCTCACGAAATATAAGGCTACGAAATGTTTTCGACCTAACACGGGCCCCTGCACGAAAAAAACAACTTTAAGACGTTCTTACATTGCTTTTTATATAAATTGTAATTTATATAAATGAATAAATACAGAAGTCCTTCTTGTATTAATAAAATAATAAATAATTTAATACACACGTAATCAAAATATCATCTCATATCAAAACCTGGAGTTTGTAAATAAAGCACGAAAGTTGCCACGTTGACTCTTGCCTACCATAGACATTATTACGACATACATTTTATTAAAATCATTGCTACTAACGATAATTAACAAAAACAAACTGAATTTTCATTCAGAAAAAAAATAACAATTCATAAATCATAAATGATACAATACTTGACATTGACAGAATTGTCTTCATTGAACATCTAAAGCCGTTAACAAAAGAAGAAGAAATTACAAAAATTTAATACACACGTAATCAAAATATCATCTCATATCAAAACCTGGAGTTTGTAAATAAAGCAGTAGAAAGAATGACGTTGTAATGCCTAACCATAGACATTATTACGACATACATTTTATTAAAATCATTGCTACTAACGATGTACACATGATGACTTTCAAATGGGTACAGTTTTTGTAGGTATATAAGCGATAGAAAGAGAAACGATCGCGATATCGTGAACGGCAAAGGAGATATGAAATGATTGCGGGCGACACTATAAGAGTATAGTTGTCCCTTTCTAATGATTATTTCTTTCAGTTCAAAGTCCAATCTGTATCCATTTATATATATATATTTTTTATTATATTCTAACAGTTTGGTTTATCTATACTAATATAATAAAGATTTCCTCTTTGATTGTTTGTATGTATTGAATAGGCTCCGAAATTACTGGACCGATTTGAAAAATTCTTTCACCAGTAGAATTCTACATTATTCCTGATGAACATAGGCTATAGAATATTTTCAAAAACGTTAGAGATCCGTATGAAAACTTTAATAATGTAACCCAATGTGTGAAAAAAAATCATTATATTGCATACGCTGCGGAAATTATTGACAATAGAGCAAAGTGATGCACAACAGTTTTATAGAGGACATCAACTAACTATTACAGTTATGTCAAAATAACTACTTTTTCATGTTAAAATTCATAGTACTTTATAACTTCATTATTACGCGAACGAAGTCGCTGGCAACAGCTAGTATATTATATTTCTATCTATATTATCTTTCTTCATACTATACATCTAGTTCGGTAACTGGGGTAGCCAGTAGCACAAATTTTCGAACCTAGTACAGGAGGGCCTTGCTATTTTTATATAATAAATTTCTTTATTAATAAACTATTTTATTTTTATTTGAAGATTGTCGTTTGTACTGCAATTGTTTGGTTTTTTGTTTCAATTACTCCTATTGTAAAAAATACAAAATTAGATCAGTGTATAAGCAGCTTTACTTGGTACGAAAAAAAACTTGTGTATTTTTCTCATCCAAAATGGCTGCCATATAGCAATAATCGAAGTAAGAATGTCTATTTTCGTGTTTGCTCTCAATCTTAATTGCATAATACCTTTTTAGTGTCCCCGAGAGGATCTTATTTATATGTTTCGACTTGATAAATGAGTGTTTCAAAAACAAATGCTATAGGGATAACGATAAAGTCGGTAACTCGTAACGTTAAATGTTTTTTTTAACGGCATTAATTGTCGGCATTATCTATCAGCTAACCTTTGTCGGTGTGAGCAGTGAATGATATTTGGTGCAATGAAAAGAAAATAATAACTAAATCTACACAATACATACATTACATAAAATAATATATATTAATAATAATAATAATAACTCTTTATTGCATACATTAAGAGAAAATAAAATTTAAAAAAACAAAAGGCGCCTTATCACTGAGTAGTGATCTCTACAAGGCAACCAACCTTAGGGTAGTAAATCGCGAATTATCATTTAATTGGGGTTTAGGATGCAACAAAAACAAAATATAATAATTAATACAAATGAATAATAAAGATATTACAAAAAATATATATACATTTATGAACGAAGAAAAGTTATAAGTGAATTAAATAAATAAAATAATTAAGGGATATTTTGTTTTGAAATAAATTAATCACTAGATTAAATATAATTTACCGAATTAGTAGGTATAATTGTACAGAATAGCGAGTAGCTTTTTGTCTCATGGGTAAATGGTTGTAACTCGATAACAGTGAAGTGGGAGTTCTATTCGTATTATGATGAAATATGAGTGTTTTTGTTAATACCAAATTATTAATTAGTTTCACTAATTAGTCTAATTTAAAAATGTAGTAATAATAGTTTATATTATTGGTTTATATCTATGTCTGGTTCACATATAATGGCAGATGATAGACCTTAAAGAATCAGAAGGTTTTAATAATAAATAGTCCTCATTTCTAACTAGAACATTCTGTACTAAAAGTATCAGGGGGGCTACTCAGGCATATCCGAAGTTTCGTGATACGGCCGTCACCTCTGTAGCTTACGTAAATTTTGACATATAAGCCCTGTCAAATATCCGTAAAATAAGCATTGTGTGGCCTATCCGTCAAATCCATAATTTCGTGAATAGTTACGGGTTTGTAAGTGTTCCTGAGTAGGAAACGTCCGTATTTTCGTCCGAAGTGCGCCTGAGTAGCCCTGCAGATACCAAGTATTTTTTACAATACACTCTCTCTTATAATATATTTCATACTCCATAATACACTAGTCAAAAAAATTTTACACCATTTGGACTTTTTACGGTTTAAAATAAACAAACTAACTTTTGATACCAAAAATACAACTCAAGTGTTTCATAATGTTAGTAGTAGTAAGGTAAATTCTTGCTTAACTGTAAAAGCATATTTAAAAATTTGATACTAAAATTATTGATACCTAACAACATATATAATATATTTATAATTAAATAGTTTAAAAAACTAGAAAAACACGCGCGCTAGCTTTATCTCTTTTACTCCACTACACAGGATCTATAAAAGAATTTATAAATCCTGGCGGTCCTAATAAGGATAATAGGAAACTGTTATTAAATTATTGCATTGTCATCGATCCTTAATACGTATGCAAAGTTTCAAATTATGCTAAAAGATTCCGTTACATACATACATACAACCCAAGCTAATAAAAGCGTGTTAAAAAGGAGCGATGTGCCTCCTTTATTAATGAACCCACTTAGTAGTGTAGTGTAGTGTACATTTGCAAATGTGTGCGCTTTAAATGTATGTTTACCTTCGTGAAGACGGATTGCACTGACACGTCTTTACCTCAGACGTAATTTGAATGCTGCCTGAAAATGGTGACTGAGACGAGATCAAGTCTCTGAAGTCAACGTGTAATGTTTGTATTATTAATGTCTTTTGTATTTTATGTGATATCAGTGGGCTTATCACGAATTTTAATCTGGCTTTCGAACCGAGTCTGCTTCAAGCGATTTGTATGGAAATTTGAGCAGCGCCACCGCGTGCGGATTTGGAACTACAATATTTTAGATACTTTTTGTTAATTTTTGAACATCTCGATCTCTCGTTCATTTGATAGATTGCTGGTGCTCGTTAGTCGTTAGTAAAAATTCATGATCCCGATTGCTAACGGATCCGTTTTACTTGTGACAGCTCGATTCGAAAGCCAGACTAAATTCGTGATAAACCCACTGTGGTTATAGCTTGAAAAACGACTTTTAATTCGTATATATATATACGTTTGAAAACTTCAGCTTTACAGGCGAGTAAATAAATTGTTTTTTTTAAACATAGATATGTGTGTATATAGTTATAGGTACAATGAAAACCCCAACAAAATTATGATTATTAACCATTTTTCTTCAAATTATCAGTATGTATCTTTATCGTTTATATTTAGCCCAATGGAACAGAACAATGTTACATAAACACGATATTTATAAGTTAAAAATAAAAGAATTAAGAGATATTTTGTTTCATAAGAAAGTGCTTGATGATCAAATGCGAGTCCAAAAAACTAGGGTAAAGCAAATAAAACATATTCAAAACGGAATAAAATGGAAGTATAATAAAAACGCAAAGTGGCGTGGTGCGTTCATTTCCACATCGATCTAAATCCGCGGCTTCAGTGTGTATTCAAGCAAAATATTTCAATAGAGACATTTTCGACACAATATATGTGGATACCCACTCGTCACAATATTATTGACACAGTGTCACATTACACTCTATATCCAATAATGAAATCTGACAATGTCACCCTCCATGCTACGTCAACGGAAAATATTAAATTTCAACAAATAAAAATCACATATTCAGTTATACAAAACTAACGTTATTCAAATATCAACTTTATTATTTGCTAGTTAACGCTTTAAAATTCGCTAAATGTCTACGCGCATTATGCTATGCCTCTACTACTTTAAGGACGACATCTGATTAATTGAAAGTAATTAGAAAAATTATTTATTTGTGCTCTGCAGAACAGATAACAGCTGAAATTAAAAATTGTAATTAAATTCAAATATCTTTATTGCACGTCACAATTATAATTAAGATGTCATACAGTTTAGTGTCAATGTGACACCCGGTCAGGGCACAGCAATATTAATACAATAATAATAATAATAAACAATTTCAATTAATAAACTAAATTTCATTTACTATTTCGAATAATCCAAAGCGTCACGTTAAATGTTGAAAAAACTAGTAGTATGCCCTGTCTCCCACATGTCGGATATTATAAGCAACAATTTTTACAGACATTAAATGTCGAAAATTGAAATGATTCCGCTTTTTGGCGCCGAAATCATACAAAATCCCAATATCCATGTAAACCAATGATATCGCTCGCATCCGCAAAAGGGATTCGATAGATGTAGGAATTGCGAACGCTGTGCATTTTCCCCCTTCTATAATGCGCAAATATCAACTTAGTACGTTCGAATTCATCTCGGCTAAGAGTCATTCTGCCTGAACCGAATACTCATGTCGGATGCTCTTTTTAAACTGTCTAAAATTCAAACACCATAATAGTGACTAATATAATCCAACTGTATAGAAGACTAGTTTTTACCCGCGGCTTCGTTCGCATTTAAGTCATTAAATAAGTATCAGGGATTATTTCAATAGAAATGAATCAATATGATTCTAAACAGCTGAAACTATAATCAGTTGGAAACTATAGTAAAAAATAATAATTTTTTTACATACAAAGTATCCTATGTTACTTCTAGTACCTTCAAAACTATGTGTACAAAGTTTCATGATGATCGGTTAAGTAGTTGTTGCGTGAAAACGTAACAAACAAACCCACATCACATTTATAATATTAGTAGGGATTACACAGATATAATGGAAAACAAAATTATATAAACCAATATTTTATAATAATTTTAAATTTGTTGAATGATTTTAGACATTATTCAACGTTAGAAAATCACAGCGATGGTAATTTAAGCCTAATTGTAATGCATATTGTAAACGTAACTATCTAGTTTTTTTGTGTTTTTGGTTCCGCTATTCACCTATAGGTTCGCATTGATAGAAGCTCCATATAAAGGAAAAACAACTTCTGATTTATCTCAATTTATTTTAAAAATTAATGTTGTTCCTTGAAAATGTGACATCTAAGTAGAAGAATTATTGATCATTCATAATTAATCCGCTTCGTAACTCTCGTATCCTTGAATAGTCTCAAATTGATTTGAGAAACAAGCAATTTATCATTATTGTATTGATGTAATTACGTCTATATTGTCAAAGGATACACGTGTACGCAAAATTAAGTAGGCATAATTACTTTAAATATTTGTGATATTTACATGAAAACATTCGACTAACAAAATATCATTTTCTTTTCATGAATAAAGTTATTTCCGTATTCTTTTATGTGACTTCAGATAATTATTTCTGTTTGTTTAGTATCAATTAAAGGTAGAGTTTTGGGAAAATCATTTAGTAAAACGTATAATATATTTTATTGTTTTATACTAATAAATAAAAAGGAGTTGGAATATGAAGTGGAAGAATGTAGAGGAATATTAAAGATAAGGTTAGAAGAAGAACGGAGATTACGATCGTGTGTGTTTGAAAGGAAAGTGAAGCGGCTTTTTAGATAATTAGGAGACAGAGGATAAAATAGGACGTTATAAAGAAGAGAAAGAAGGTGGAAATTCCGTCGATCACGAATAGTGAGCCACTTGAGGTCACGTCGAAACTGCGACACATGGTCGAACTTACGCAAGCCAAATATGAAACGTATGCAGTAATTCTGCATACGTTCAAGTTTGCGCAGGTGCTCATCATTGAGATCAGGATAACTAATGTCAGCATAGTCCAGGATGGGAAGGAGTAAGGACTGAACAAGTGAGATTTTAGTGGGGATTGGAAGGAAATTACGCAGACGCCTCAGTCCACTAGCTGCTCTATAGATTTTATTACAGACAGAATCAACCTGTGGACCCCAAGAAATGCACCTATCAAAAATAATGCCAAGATTTTTGACTTCTGGACTATACGGAATACGTACATTATCAAAAATAATGGGGGGCACAGTTGTCCAATCAATTTTAGCGATCTGTCTAGGACCCCAATTATTATTACCTGTGTTTTATTTGGATTCACGCATAGTCCATGCTGGCGACTCCAACTGGTAACCTCTTGCAAGTCTTTATTGATGGTATCAACTGCCTGAGTAATAGAGCTAAGAGGCGCATCAGTGTATATTTGTAGATCGTCTGCGTAGAGGTGGAAATGTGAAATTAGATTACAGGAGATGGAATTAATAAAAATGGCAAAAAGGAGAGGGGATAGTACTCCTCCCTGGGGAACCCCAGCATTAATTGCGCACCATGAGGAATAAGAGTCATCCAGTTTCACACGTTGTTGACGTTCACCCAAGTAGCTTCCAAACCAATTGACTACAGACGCGGATAAATTGATGGAGCGTAGCGTAGCTAACAAAATTTCGTGATCCACATTTGTAAAGGCGTTGCTGAAATCCAGCAATGCCAATACCGTTAATTTTTTTCAGCCACGCTCTCTCGTACATCATCAGCTACCTTGGTGAGAGCAGTGGTCGTGCTATGACCAGGTCTATATATATACATAAATTAATATCATTAATATCATTTGTATTATTTAAAAGTCGTTTATTTGATTGTTTTTTGTTAAGCATGTCGGCCATCTTGAATTTTGGAATAAAAAACAAAAGAACGGCAGTCGTGCTTGCGAGGTCGCGCGAATTGCGCAGAGAAATACGATTAGCGATATTGTTATAAAAATAATTCTTTAACGTTATTGTTTTAATTATTAGTAAAGTTTTC
>JAPWLS010002126.1:0-86265 GCA_028551675.1 Tineola bisselliella
TGTGTTTACGTATAATTCCTATTAATCATTTTAAAATATTCTCTTCGTAAATTATTTGTTTTAGTAGAGACAATAATGACGTCACGTCATGCCCAGATTGGTCGCTTTTAACATACGGCTCCTGTTTTAATTGTATCATTTAACGACTATATTTATTACTTCGTATTATATGTAATGGGCAACAAACATATTGCGTGCTTCTCGTATTCCCACAGAATATAATTTCGGTAAAAAAAAATAATATTAACAAAACTATAAATTTTAAGTTAATTTCAGACTCAATATTATTTGCATATTCGTAAAAGATGATTGACAAGTCATCTCACTAAAACGTCTTTTCGAGATAATGACTGTAATTTAATGCAGATTACTTACTGAATGACAAACGTTAAAGCTATATTTTACGTAAACTCAGAATCAGTTGATCATTAACAATTTATTTTCACATTTATTTAATAACTAGCAATAAAGCTTTCAGATAAGAACTTTGTATTTCTTCAAAAGAGATTTATTTCAATAACAAATTAACACATCAATAATATTAGGCTATCAATTTGATTTCAATTTTGCGTCGTAAACCAGTAGGTGTATCTATAAATAGAACAAAAATAATAGAAAACACAGATGAAGATAGAGAATTTGGAGGGGCCATTATTATAACGGTCCTTTCACCGGTATCTGGTGCTGACCATCTGATGGACTGCTTTAATAAAACGTTTGATACAAACAGCGGCTACATGATTTTAATGTGCGTCGCCGACCCGCGGAGAGATTTGGTAGATGCGATAATTTCCCATGACTGCGCCCGCGCACGACTTTCTAGGAGGTACTATGTTACGTAGCAGACTAGCGGCCAAGAGAACTCGATTCTTCTTGTTGTGTGAATGTTAGTACCTTTTTTATTATTTTGCATTATTATAATTTCCGTACTCAAATCAAAACAAATGCAATTTAGGCAGCCACATTCTTGACGTTATTTTGAATATTTACGACATAATAACGAAATAAAATTTGTTTTCTTTTACAAGGAGGTCGGTGCTCAATTAATAAAAAATTGCCGTCATTCATAAACTCTGCTAAGCTATGAGTAACATAAAAATCATCGGAACGCCCACCGCTGAGCGGACGTAATTTTATGTCATTTGTACGTGTCATCAAGTCCCAGAGCCGAAACTGGTATCTCATTAAATATTTTAATTAACTTTCCATGGTCATGTAACTGTCAAAATTAGAATTATATACTGTAAACTCACAAAAATTGTTCATAATATTTTGACAAACAAAGACCCTATACTCTGTGTTTTATTCCAAAAACAATAAAGTAGGTACTAAAAATAAATTATGAAGTGACTAAACATGAGTAATTTTTATTGATGTACATATTTTTATATCAGACTTGTAAAATCAGAGTTGCAAAGGAAACATAATGATTACAGTACCTGATTAACAAGAGAATAACATGTACAGCCCGCATAATTTCTTTTCTTCATAATAAAGTCGTATGTGACTTTTGAATTAAACGATCTTCAGTCTTGTTCCTTGATAGTTTAGGCTTGTTGCTTCAATTAATCAGAGCCAATAGTACTGGCTGGTTGTTTGATAAATTAGTACTAAAGATAATCATACATGAATTGAGGGTTTGACATGTGGAGTTGCATCAAATTAATGAGTATTATAGGCTCCATCACACGAGCAAATAACCGCTCGTTTGTCAGTTTTAGTGTTTTATTATTTATTTTAAATTTAAAAATATAAGTGAAATATCATTAATGAAAGCCGCAATGAAAACAATAGTATGCTTATAGAAAATTTCTAAATAGAAAGTTGAATTGTTTTAAAAATATCACGCACATAGGAAAACGCATTCATATTTTTTTCTAAGAAGTACTTACTTATTTATAAGAATTGGTTAATTTAGAACCTCAATCGCTGGGTCTGCTGCATGTCGCTGGCGGCACAGATCAGTGTAGTAATCTATAATTTGGTTTTTTTATCGACCAGTTGTTAAAGATTATTAAAGTTTTTTAGCAACGTGAACTTTGATTATTTAACAATTTAAAGTCGACTGAGAGGTATATTTCATTCGTGTTTTTTTTCCAATGAAAATAGAACCCTGTCAAATGTTTTTTTCTTCGTATAATATGGTTGTTAAGGAAAATATAAAAGCATAAATTAGTTTGTGAATTTTGAAATGGAATAAAAGAATTGGAATAGGCGTAGCTAGTGATGTGCCGTGCCGCGAGGTGTTCCTATACTAACTGCCGCTGCTCACGCGACGAGCCGCTCCGCCCAACGGCACGCAGCTGCAACTAGTGACGTCCCGGGAAAATTACGCTTTTCTGTAATTTCAACTTTCAAGGTGACACGTTTGAATTCCTTTTCTAATTTAGTACATAACCAACTTTTAAAATTATATATCGACTTAAAATTTATACAACAAATAATGTATAAAATATAACTTGTTAATATTTATGTTTGTTATTGGTCTTTTTAAAACTATTTCTTATTTCAATCCTTATTCCAAAATAATTAATTAATAAATATTTAATTATTATGTAAAATTGTAAAAATATAATAACAAAATACCTAATTAGTAACATAATTTGCTAATAAACTAAATACTTTTTTTTTTAAAATTATTCTATAGTGTTAAGAATCCTTTGTTTTCTCAATCAAAAATATCAAATACCAAATGAAGTGCAAGCGTAGAGATCTCATCCATAGTGATATACGGCAGCCATCACTGCACGGCCTATTATAAGAGCGTGACGTCACCGCCCCTCGCTGCCCCACCTCCTGCTTCAATCAGCCAGGGGTACCCTCGTCACAAAACCCCTCCCTCCCCGCGTTACGCTTTACTGACTTCGCATTTTTTTCTCATAATAATATTGTCAAAAAAATCGTGCAAAAAGCTCCACAGACGAATCCGTTGTGCCCACCCTATGCACAAAAAATAACACGAACTCACTGTCCACGACACGTCTCGTCTAAGATAATAATATATGTGTAGAAAAGTAGACCTTATATTATTAAAATACATTTAAGAAAGTGAAGTTTAAAGATTATGAAACTTACATCGCACATAAATTCTCATATCTAGTAACAAAAAACTGAAAACATAAAAATATCCGATTCGCCCCAATTTCCGGGGCGAATCGGATCGAACATAACATCTTACTAAATTTAAAGTTTAAACTTTGGAATCATTAATAAATTTTAAGTAATGAATATTGAGATTCACTTTAATTATTGCCACATAAATCACATATATAGGGTCCTTTTTCCCCTCCCATATCGGCACTTTTTATGGCACCATTCTTCACATGCATGACACAGGATCCAATCCTCTGTTGGATGAATATTTCTGAACAGTAAATGCAGTGCCATTCTCTCTGTTTTGCAGATGAGCTCTTCGTTTTTATCCCAGGCGTTCCTTTATTCTTCTTCTTGATATTTTCTTTGCCGTCAGTTTTTCTTTTACGTTCTGTAGCTTCACTCTTAAGTTTTTTCTTTGCTTCTGTTTAGAGTAGATTAATCTTATTTTGAGGTGAGGTTAAATAGAAGACCGGTTTTGAAGTTTTACGAATTTTTTTAAACGTGGTTAGTGTCTTATAAGGTGAGGGAAGAATTTTTTCTTTCTAATGTTGTGTACGGCAATTCGTAAATCTTTATTTGCAGCCTCTAAAATTTTTTCTTGACACCATTTTCCCGAATTGGTATTTCTTTTGTATGTGCGAACCATCTACAGTTAAAGAAATAACAATCGTTGACCCTAAACATATAATATGTTACTTTAAAACAGTGATCCCATTCGCCCCCTATAACATGATCCGAATAGCCCCATATTGAAGACTTTTAAAATAAATATTTTAAAAATTAACTTCTAAGATTATGCTTAAAAATGAATAGGTTTTCTAAAATAGACCTCTTGCCAAACAACATACGCCATTCAATTCGAAGTTTTACCACAAATCCTTACTAGGACACCAAGAATTCGTAAGTACCTAAATTAGATGAGCGCCAAAATTGCCATACATGCAAATTACCGACTCGCTGGCGAGGAATATTGACACCGATGTGTAAGCGTGAACAAAATACTGACTATGTCGGGAGTTACGGGACGAAAGGGGGGACGTAAGGCTCCAGTTGTATGCGTTCAGTGTCAATGCAATATTCAAATATCAACAGATTTCTTATTTTGATCCGATTCGCCCTGCGATCCGATTCGCCTCGGTCTACCCTATTCGATTTTCTTCCAGAAAAATATCGGACATTTTGGGCATAGAATGGGCGCCACGCAATCTCCCTTTATCGCGGCGTCTACAGACCTTGGCTGCTACAGGATGGATATGTCTAGTATTGTTCGGGGAAGCCCTGTCTATCTGCTTGTATTTCAAGTTGCTCTATTCCGAATATTGGTTAATTATAATCATCTACACTGTTTGGATGATGAATGATCTTAATGTTTGTAATAGAGGAGGAAGAACGTTAGTATTTATTGTTAGCAATATTAACACAATCTTTAACACGTTAAATAGTGGGCATGATTTAAGTAATATATAATTGAAAAATTATATACGTAATTAGCAATAAATAAAAAATGCCGGTCTTCGACGTGTTAATATGATTATCAACTAATTTAACGTCTTTATTCAGCTTACTATTGGGTTTATTTGTTTTTAATCGTTTTCATATATTTTAAATATTATGTACTAAATTCAATTTAATAAAAAATATGATACATCAGGGGTCACATTCCAGACTGAATATAAATAAACTGACATGTGCAATTTCTTTACTTACATACGTGTTATATTCTGTTTTTAGATATCAGTGGGTGCGTAATTGGGCATGGTGGTCCTACTATCGTGACTATTTTCCATTAAAACTAGTGAAGACAGAAGAATTGGATCCGAACCGAAATTACTTATTCGCTTGCTTCCCGCATGGCGTCGTGTGTTCGGGCGCGTTCGGCGCTTTCGCAACAAACGCTTTGAATTTCCACGAAATATTCCCCGGAATGACTTGTAACATGATAACACTTGGCGGGCATTTTTTAATACCATTTTTTAGAGATCTGCTTTTAGCTGTCGGCGGTTGTTCGTCTTCGCAAGAAAGTTTGAATTATTTGCTTGATTGTAAGAATGAACGAGGTCGTTGTGTCGCTTTAATTGTCGGCGGTGCTGCCGAGGCCTTGGATTCGCATCCTGGTGAATACAAAGTCATATTGAACAGGCGGAAGGGTTTTATCAAGCTTGCCATGAGGAATGGGTTAGTATTTAATATTGACGTTTTTTGTCAAACTTAATCTCTTGAGATTTTATAGCATTCTGGAATAAGCTAAAATTTGAGATTAAAATTTTGGTCTCTTAGACAATTTGTTTATATTTAATCTGATGTTTTAATAAAATTCATTAAAGGTAAAAACTTATTAAAGCCCTATTCTTATTAAAATCTATTAAGAATAAGGAATTCCGTTATACCTTCTTTTAAATCTATACTTTTCAAAACGAATATAGTTGTAATTTATTATTATTATTATTATTATTTATATTTTCCGGTTTCAGAGCACCGTTAGTACCGGTATTTTCTTTTGGTGAAACTGACGTCTTTCGACCATTCAACAACCCAAAAGATGGTATACTGAGAAAGTTCCAAGAGACAATACGTAAATTCACTGGCATTTCTCCAATGTTTCCAATAGGACGTGGCGTTTTTCAATACAGTTACGGAGTAGTTCCTTTAAGAGCTCCAGTTACTACTGTTGGTGAGTATGTCAACGTTTTTTTAAGTAAAAAAATTGACCAAATATAGATACAGTTATCTGACGAAATCAATAAATAAGTATTATAAAAAGAATATTTGCAAGTAATAAAAAAAAAGTATAATTAGTTGTTTCAGGCGTTACTTTGCGGAAATCCATATTAAATGAAATTAGTTAAAATTATTTTGCTTATAATTCCCGCTACAACATTCAATAACTTGTCTCGACGCGTTTCGCCACTTTACGTGGCATCATCAGGATACGTGAAGTGGCGAAACGCGTCGAGACAAATTACTGAATGTTGTAGCGGGAATTATAAGCAAAATAATCTTAACTAATTTCATTTAAAAAAAAAGTAAATAAAATAATATGAACAACGTACACAAAAACACGTCCTGCCACGAAGAGCGCTAGTGACTAACTAAACAGCATTAGTCCGCTGGGCTAATAATGCAAGCGTAATAATATTCCTTTTGTATTCAATTCAACTTTTTATTTGTACACAAATACTTCATACATTTTCAAAACAATTTTTGAACGTTGATTTTATTTATTCCTATACGAATTTCATTTGTTTAAAGTGATTGATTTTAAGATAGTATAGTTGTAATAGAATGGTTACAATCGTTCACTTCCATTGCTTATTCTATCAAATATTTCAGTTGGTGCGCCAATGGATGTAAATAGGAATCTGGATCCAACAGATGAAGAGGTCGATGCAGTCCACGCAGCATTCAAAGAAAGACTTATTGATTTATTTAACAAAGAAAAAGTTAACTATTTAAAAAACCATAAAGATTTTACCTTAATTATAACGTGATGTAGTTCCTTTAATTTTAAAGCCAGCTCTGCCAGCTGCCAGCTATAATTGCTTTTTTTCTTTTCATACATTTTTTCGTATTTTATGTATTTTATAGGTCATATAGGTCTATAGAGGTATTAATTTTAATTAATATAATATTTTGTTGTTATAAAGATGTATAGATTTATTCTGGGTCAATTGTGTCAAATGTTAAATTTTTGGCATTTTTTTTACATATCCTATATCGGTCTGATATTATGCTGCATGGACAGAAACAAAAAAAATCACGCTGCAACAACTGCCTCCCGTAATGCCGGCTTGATTAAACGAATGTGTACTGTCCAGGTTGACAGGATAGACTCATACAACTCCAGGTCGGCAAACTGGATGGAGAATATATTAGTCCGTAGATCACTTTGAGATAATTTGTAATTTAAGTTTTTTATTAATAAATTAGCAAGATATGTAATGTTTCCATTGTCAATAAGAGACTGTATTACGAATAAAAAGTTTTATTTAATTGTTTGTTTTATTTTTACTATAATTTTGTTGCAAAATAAATCTAAATTATCGATAAAAATAATTTCCAGAAAATAACAATTGATACTAGTATAATAAAGTACGTGATCGCTTCGATTATCTGAAACAAAAACCAAAATGGTTATATTGATTTATAGTTCCTTCGCAATTAATGATATTATCTTACATTATCCTGTACTTGTTGTTGTCTTCGACATTCATTGTACGGTATTGTTGTGAAACAAACAGCTTGGTAAAGAGGTAGCCAGCGACTTCCCAACAATGAGTGAAGAAAGATGTCAATCCTTCTTCGTGTTTTCCACGTTGGTTGGACCACGCGTGAACTTATCTGTAGAAATTAAACTACAAGTAATATAACTATTGATTAACCTAGATTTATATATCTATTTTATTTTATAGTTTTCCACATTTTAAATATATTTTTCTGTCTGGCAACATTGTCATATTCTCCCTCCGTTTTTAATAGCAAATGTGCAGTGTACGAGTTAAAATAAAGTTTTTTTAAATATAAAAAGAAGCGGGAGTTATGTTTCTTTGTTTATTTATACCTAGTCAATTAATTATTTTTTTAAATAATTTGTATTAAATAAAACCATACTAATTTTATTGTGTTTATAAGAAATCTCAGTTTGCTGTACTATTAACTAACATTTATAAACTAACAACAACAACTTACTTCAGTAAAATTATGCAAAGCCAAATCACATATGGCGTGCGCATCTTTATATCTAACTTCCGTATATGTTTTCAATGCGTTTCCTATAGGTAGTGTTGCTAGTAAATCGTCAAGGAGAAGACAGTCTTCAAATCCAGCATTCATTCCTTGCCCAAAGAAGGGTACCATCGCGTGTGATGCATCACCTATTATAACCGCTCGATCGCCTACGTGATATGGGTGACACTAGAAAAATACTATACATATATAAACACTAGTTTGTAAAGGAAATTATTTAAAATTATTTTGCTTATAATTCCCGCTACAATAATTGAAGTGGCGAAACGCGTCGAGACAAGTTATTGAATGTAGTAGCGGGAATTATAAGCAAAATAATTTTAGATAATTTCCTTTAATATGGATTTCCGCAAAGTAACGCTTGAAACAACCAATTATACTAGTTTGTAAGATTGTGGTATACTATCAGCCTCGGTAGGTAAAACTGATATTAATGAATTACAAATAAAGAAAATAAACAGCATTCAGCAACTTGAATTTTTGGCCAACCACAATTAAATACTTATTTAAAAGGCAATAAAACAACGTTGCATTTAGTCTTTCACGTTTGTTGTCAGTAATTTAAAAGACATTTTGAAACACATACGGAACTTTATTTTTATCGAGAACCACAAATCCTTCAAAGACCCGCAGGTTGGCCACCCCTGATCTACTATATGTGCCATTTAGAGTTTAGGGACTCTGGCATACCTACCTACTTCTGGTATTATACTTATCTGGTATCAAGGTACAAAAAAGTTTACTTAAAAATCTGTAATTAAATTGATACCTTAATAGAAACCAATGGTGAAGGTTTCGATTTGAAGAAATCAATAATCAATTGTTCTTTTCCGATCAACGAGATGGCATCTTGAAAATTCTTCTCAAAAAATTCTAGTAACTTCTTTCGACAATCGAGTTTGTTGAATGTTGTGAATGGGAGAAATAGCGTTACGGTCCAAGATTTGTCCTGGTTTGGCATTGCCACCATCACGTATTTGCCACGTGGCCAAAGGTGTAAGTAATTTGGGTTCATTGCGAACTGTATTAGAAACAAAAGACATTTACTATGTATAAAAATTAAACGAGAATTTTAATAATTCAGTATTAAATTATAAGGTACAATTTTTAAGATCAAGTTTGAAGAATAACTATGACTGTAATGATAATTTTAAATTTTAAAATTTTGAAAAACAAAATCAGGGCGAATACAGAGCGATTCAAATGTTAACCTTTCAATGTTGCACTGAATATATTATATATTTTTTCGGATATTTATGTAATGGTCGCATTTTTCAATTAACAACTGTACAAAGTATTTTTAAACTAGAAAGAGATCTTTTAACCTATATATATATATATATATATATATATATATATATATATATATATATATATATATTTTATTTTATTGATAGCCCAGCATATGACCACACTCCGCCTGAGGAGACGAATGTGCTCTGTATAAATCAACAGGGCACACTCCTCTCGTTAACCCGGCTACTTCCAAGCTGATCCCGAAACGCGACTAGGTCACTTCACGGGTGTTCCGCTTGAAAGTGGTGGTACTTCCCCGGGACGACATACTGGGCTAATGTCATCATCAAAA
Organism: Tineola bisselliella; assembly: GCA_028551675.1. NCBI lineage: Eukaryota > Metazoa > Arthropoda > Insecta > Lepidoptera > Tineidae > Tineola > Tineola bisselliella. Next base: position 9,428 of record JAPWLS010002126.1, read on the forward strand.
TTGATTAAATTGATATCTATAAAACCTTACATTTCCTTCCTTAGTAGGCGACACACTAAGTTCAACGTATCCATGGTTAATATAACGTTGTTCATAATTAAAATGCATTCGATCCATCATACAACGTCTCACAGCTGAAAACGCACCATCGGCACCTAATATCAGTGAACTCTGAACTTCCAGCTTTTTATTATTATCCGTTCTAAAATATTTAATAATGTATTTATTGCACAGATATATAATAAAACTAGCTTTTACCCGCGTCTTCGCTCGCATTTAAGCCATTAAACAAGTATCAGGGATCATTTCAATAGAAATGAATCAATATGATTCCAAACAGCTGAAACTATAGTCAGCTGGAAACTATAGTAAAAAATAATGTTTTTTTTTGATAAAAAGTATCCTATATTACTTCTAGTACCTCCAAAAATATGTGTACAAAGTTTCATGATGATCGGTTAAGTAGTTGTTGCGTGAAAACGTAACAAACAAACTCACATTCATATTTATATTAGTAAGGGATATATTATTACTTACTTGAGAAACGATAGTAATCCACTTTCTAATGAAGCGTCAATTAGTTTATGTTTAAAATGCAAATTCACATTTGAATGTTTTTCAGTTTCTAAAATAGATATATTACAATAAAATGGTTTTGAAATATATTCTTACTCAAATTAATAAATCACTTACCATTTAATAATAGTTCATTTAATTGTTTTCTGTCAACGGTATAAATGCACTGTTAAAAGAGAGAAATATAAATATCTTATAATAAATTCATTAATATAAAATAATACAATACTAAAAAGAGCAGGAACCAAACATTTTTCAACGAATTTAATTTTAAAATGTTATTTTATCTCTTTTGTTTTATTCTATTTGTTGTTCATTTGTTTTAACTTTGAATAAAAAATGTATTTTCGTATGAGTGTAATTATTCAAATAAATTATTGATTTTTAATTGTCATACAATTGAATTAATAAGTTTGAGACATTTAATTTAGTAATTTTAATAAAATCTCATATAAAAATTACATATAAATTACTGTTTTATGTAAACTTCTTTACAAATTATTTACTAAATAACCTGATTATGATGTGGATCATATTCTGACGTTTTTAATGATCCATCGGGTAAATGCAACATGCGGCCTCTAAGTGGTAATGCAGTTTCTAATGCAACTTCATCTAAGCCGGCTGCTGCAAGAGTTCTGCGTCCGCGTTCCGATATCGTTAGGTTAATTGTCCGCCCCCGAGATGCTTGCGTTTTTCGAATGTCTGCATAGAAAATATATGCCTTCATTTATTTTTCTAATGGTGATGGTCGAATGACTGCTCAACTTTAATAGGCTTTATTTTAGAATTTTAGAATTGCTTTTGTCAAATGACCGCACCAGTCTTTTTAGTGTTGATTATAAACAATCGATATATTGCTGTTATTGTATGTGTTATATTATCCTTTTTTTCTTGTTTTTATTTAAAAATGGAATTATAACGATTTTCCAAATAAAAACTAATATTCATTTATTTTTATTAATTTGAGAGGGCAATATAAAGATTGGTAAATTATATGTAAAAATAGAAAGTGCACTCGCCATCATATACGGGAGTCATCCCAGTCAAGTCAGATGCTAAGTTGATGTAATTGACTGGGTGTATTACCTGATCTATACTCATATAAATCCACTTTGAACCCACGACGTGCGAACAAGCATGCAGATAAAGAGCCCACCTGTAACATGGAACACCTAGTTACAGAGGCTTTGGCCTGAATTAAGTTCAATATATGAAATGACATTATTCATACTCGCATATTTGCGAAATAGAATAAAAGAAAATGACTTACAAGACCTCCACCGACGATTGTCACTCGAAATTGGTCCATAACGTAAACGTAAATGAAACTGAATAACCGTGAAGAGGGCTTGTTATAGTTGCTATAACAAAATCCCTTTCGTTTACCACTTGTTCCGACATAAATATAAAATAGATTTATCGACATAATTTTTCGTTTGTTTTTATTTTGGGTTGTATTGTTTTTTCTTTTGACATTTTGGTATGTATGGTATGTAGTAAATAAAAATACAGTTATAAATTTTACTATTTTTATTACGTTTATATACATTTATATACAATTTAGTAATCAGAATGTGGGCGCATATTTTACGCACGCGAGCATCATCGCTCGTCATTGAGCATGTCACGAGTATTCGCAAAAGAGATTAATTTAAACCCTAACTTTTGATGGTATCATTATAATTATAATTAAAATTACGAGCGGGAATGATACAGAATAGGGCATGATATCGTATTACCCTTGCGAAAGGAGAAAATAATCAAATTAAATAACCTAATATGGCAGTGCTATTAAGCCAAATAAACTAACATTCTTGTCGTTGTTACTACATTTACAAAATAAAAATTCTATCTAACACTAAGGGAATCCGATATCATGCTGGCGTCGATATCGCTGCGATCCCGCCCCCGGAAAATCATGCAAAACGGAGCTCTTAGGCTATAGGGTTAATAAAAAGGAAACATGTCGATAATAACAACTTAGCCGTCAAATGGAAAATACACTGTAAGGCGATACTCGACCTAACTATGAATGAACTGTGAAGGATTTTAATTAATGTCAATTATAAACATATAAACAAATAAAAGAGACGGGAGCTCCTCATAACAAAATAAAAACAAAGACTCAAGAAAAACAACTTAACAATTAACGTAAATTTAATTACCTAATAGAAAGTGACGAAGTTCACTTGTTTGACGCCGATAACAATATTGATCCATTTGAAAGAGACTTATAACTAATGGACCAATCACAAAGCAAGCACAAAGAACAGAAGAGTACAGTCTTAAGGAAGATAAAGTTACGAAAGTGTTAAAAATGCCATAAATAGAAAACAAACTTAACAAAATTTAAAGTTAATTTTTAGCTAATTTCATTGTCATTTCCTTTGCTTCTTCAAGAAAATTTTATGTTATGTTGGTTATAAGGTTTTTCTAGTCTAATAACCGCTAAAACAAAGACCTTTAGAAGATAATTAAACTAAATTGGTCAGTTTCAAGTTTACTGTTTATGATTCAAAATCTGTTTAAAATTCTATTCATACAAGTTTATTATAGCTTCATAGATAATGGAAGTGTTTTGAGGGGTTTCCAGTGGGAAATAATCATTAGCGTAGATTTCTCTCAAGGGTAGAAAATGAAAAGTGAATGATATCACATCATAAACAGTAAAATTCTAAATTCTTGATACCTTATGAAAAAGTACATAAAAATCTAGCAAAGAGTACAGCTGATGTTACTGAAATCGTTATCGTACATAGGGCACGACGATCCGTAATTAAGGGCGGAATAACAGTCAGATGAAGTTTCACGCCTGTTTTGGATGCGGCGCAGGCGCAGGCGGTGCAGGCTTGAAGCATTGCATTAAGAACGCTGTATACATTACGAAGGCTACTGAAAGTGCAATTAATGCATACATAAATATATTTAGTTCTGGTTGTCTAAATCTGTTTTTTCTAAGCCATTCCAGCACTTCTTCTTCTGACATTAAATCGCCTGAAAGAAAATGCAGGTGTAGTAAAACAATTGAGTACAGAAACTTGATGAAATTATGTACAGATTATACTTACCCCTGTATATACTGGGGAATCTTTTTCTAAAGTAAACAATAGCTGGTAATTTAGTAACACCCCATTTTCTAGCGTATCTCGGATCTTGCATTTTTACAAACGTAATATCCAAATTATCAGTTTCACTATCAATGTTTTCTAATTTATCAAGGACTGCTCTACTTTCGACGGATTTTTCATCTGTAATTATTCACACTTTTAGTTTCGGCTATCATAGCCCTATAATACATAATACCAGATAATATATGTCGTTATTTTTTATCTCAACGCCTTTAAAATATTTTAGGACACAGTCTATACTTACAGAAGTAAACAGCTAAAAATTCGTTCTCTTCTAGTAGCTTATCCAACATTTTACGATTGACCTCTTCAATTTCATTTTTAATTTCAAAAACATCTTGAGATGTCAACCATTGTAGGATTCTGTCTACTTGATGCAAATCTCCATCATATAACATTGGTACCTGCTTTCTAAAATACAGTAGAGATGGTATATTGACAACGTTATATTTAGCTGCTGCCTCCACACTTGCGATTTTAACAAAATCTATTCCAAATTGATCTACTTCTCCATCGATTTGTTCTAATTCTTCTAAAATTTCTTCACATTCTGGACAATCTTCATCATCATCTGAAAGACAAGAACTTGTCTTAATTGCCTTTCTGACACAAGCCTTGGCTTAGTATAGGAATTTTAAAGTCATATATGAATATTTCAATGGTGTATGTATACTTACAGAAAAATACGACCAGCAAATGTGATTCATGTAACAACCTTTCCAACATCCGTTCATTAACTGATTCAATCTCGTCAGCCAGTTCTCGATTGTCATCATCAATGAGCCATTCTAGAATTGATTCTTCATTTTGTAAATCACCTTCAAATAGAAGAGGGTTTCCATTTCTGAAACAAATTAGAAAAATTTAATCATAATAAGAAAATATTGAAGAAAAAGCGGTTTTATCACTAATTAGTGATCTCTACCAGGCAACTAATTTTTGGGTAGTACACCGGGATGTGAATAGTAGGGTGCAAAAGAATTACATATATGAATGATACAATATAAAAAAGATATAAATAATATTAAGTAAAAAATAACTGTTAAAGATAGGTAGACGGTTTAATAAGGGTAAAACAAACCTGAAGTAAACCATAGCAGGGAAAGTTTTAATAGAATATCTTTTAGCAAGTTGTGGATCCTGGATTTTGACCATATGAATGCCGTAAACATCACATTCGTCGTCGATCTTTTCCAAGCCCTCCAAAATATGATCGCATATGTGGCAATTTAGTTTATCTGAAACAAAAGACGAACAAACTAAACATTAACACTAGACTAAGATGTTAATTCAAAATTGACAACCAATAAGAAGTTTTAGCAAGGATGCTAACCAAAGCTAATATTCACAAAATTGAATCGATACAAGATATTAACTTACAAAAATATACAGCAAGATATTGCGTATCTTCAACCATATTTTCCAACATTACTCTTGTTATTAGTTCTATTCTATCTTCTGTTTTTTGCGTTATTAACCATTGTAACACCTCTTCCTCTTCTAGTAATGAGCCTGCAATACCATATATTATTATAATTATTCCAATTCATAGTTCAGCAATTGCGTTGATTAGAATAGACGTGCCTTCATAAACATTTGGTATGTTGTTTTCAAAGTAAACAAGCACAGGGAAATCGGTTACACCATAAGCCTCTGCTATCGAATAATCTTGAGTTTTAACGAATTTAATTCCGTGTCTGTCACAATCATCATCGATGTTCTCCAGCTCTTCCAAAATTCCAGCGCATTGTTCGCAATCAGTTGAATCTGAAAAGTGGTAATCTTCTTTGAATTATGCAACCAGAACTCTTTGCATAAAGGGACACAAGTTTTAAGGATATAGTTTAGGTATTTAAGGGTCGAAAGGGTTCAAAAACAGTATCATCTATTTCTAAAAAACACAAATATCAAATTTACAACACCACAAGTAGTCTTGAATTTAGTATTTATCTAAAAATCAAAATAAAAAATCTATTTTATTCAGGCAAGACTTTATAATGTGGAAACAATCCCATGCATATGAAACTAAGGGACTAAAGCAGGGCTCATACAAATGCGTGTACCCTCAACTTCCTGCACCTCTTCATCTTCTTGAATCTTTTCCTTCTTTCTCATAGCTTTTCGCATCGCTTTCGAATTACAAATTTCACATAGTGTTTTGTTCCCTAATAACAAGCATTTCAGATTAATACATTAATGCAGTTTTTCTATTACAGATGTCCTACAAGTTCATTGTTTAAGCGCATGTATTAGTGTAGTTATGTTTGCTAAAATTCATTCTGACATCCTTACAGAAGTAGACGGCTAGAGATCCGGCATCCTGTATAGTGTCTTTTAAGTCTTGACCTTCTAAAGCTTCTATTACATCACCAGCTGGATTCTTCTGAGTCAGCAACCAATTTAGTAATTGATGCTCGTCATAAAGATCTCCTATAATTACAGAAGTAGCTTATAGCAGTTACAAAAGCGAACTGAACTATTTCGTTGACATAATATTTAAATTTAAATACAAATACCTGCGTAAATAACTGGATCTTTTGATCCCATTTTAAAGAATAGAACAGCTGGTAAGGCAAAAACGCCGTATTCTTTAGACATTTGTCTATCGTCTATCTTAACAAAGTTGATCCCAGCACCATCTGCATCATCGTCAATGTGTTCTATCTCGGCCAAGACTCTAGGACACTGTTTGCAGTCATTACTGTCTAAAACATATAGCATGTGCAACACGATTGGAATTATAATGGGAGCCAAAAAGTACAGTCAAGTTAATTAATAATATGTCAGCTGTTTTGCACATGACTGTACATCATAATTTTATAATAAGACAAATTAATTTATGGATATATTTTAACACAAAAATATTGAGTCAGATTTAACTTAAAATATGTGGTTAATAATTAGGAACTCACAAAAGAAAACAGCTACATAATCTGAAGTTTGTCGAATTTTTTGAAACATTTTCCTGTTAACACGTTCTATATGATCAGTTAATTCCATATTTTCGGGATTTGTCAGCCAATCTAATATCTCTTCATCATCTTCGATATCTCCATCATAATTGATGTACTTTCCTTTCCTAAAATATGTAATTCCTGGTGGATTCCTAAAACCATATTTCTTAGCCATCAAACGATCGCTACATTTCACAATTTTTATTCCATATTCTGATGCTTCATCGTCTATCAATTCTATGTGTCTTAAAACTCTTGGGCTATGGGGATCGTCTTCTTTATCTAAAATTGTACAATATTTATTAACAATCAAACCTTGTACCTACCTAAAATTTTTTAATTCTAAAGTTTATTACTTACAAAATATAACAGCTAAAAATTCTTTTGTCTCTATATATTTAAACAATTTGTCTCTATTGATTTCTTCAATGCTCTCATCTTCCTTTTGCTTAACCATCCATTCTAACACTTCGGACTCATCCAAAAGATTGCCTAAAAATTGTATGATAATTGAGGTATCTACAGCGATATAAGGTCCAACTGAGATGAAAGGAATCCACATCCATTGATATTTGGAACTCACCATTTCATGCATCTACTACAGCCCTCATGCTGACATCATTCGTGTGTAAATATGAACAATGATAGATATTTAAATATTAAAAATGTTTTATTATATTAACAAAAAATATCGTACCAACATAATGACAACAAATAGCGATTCTAGAAATATTCGTTCATGCGTATTTCATCAAACAGCACGACTTCATATAAAACATAACAATGCATAATAAACTTGAACGTTTTAAATTCTAACAATTTTGTGCTAACCATAACAATTACGCCGTACTGCGCTATATTATAACATTGTATAAAAATATTAGTATTTTATTACAAAGTAAAGTATAAAATATAATAAGAAGGAAGAAAGTTTATTTTTAAACAAAATTTAATACAAAATAACCCCTACGATGAGATTCGATGAAGACTAGAAAACTAGATGAAGTGAAATACAACAATAAGTCTTTCAAGATGGTGCGGCAAAGTACAATAACATATGCCACCTGATTTAATTGTATAAATTTGAACTTTAAATATTGGACTTAAATTTAAAATTATTTCAACAATTCGCACATCATCCTAATAGCACTAATCCAATAATATAAAGTCTTCATAATGTAGTTGTTGAGATTGTACAGAAGCCCAATGAATAGAAACACAACGGGGCTGGATCCACTATTGCAATGGCAGTAATCAACAACAACGTATAACAAATGCGAACGTGGACACAGCCCATAATTACAAGTGCAATAAGTACAACAAGGTTAAGTACTTGCAGGGTGCAAGGGGACACGAGGTTATTGAGAAAGCTGGCAGTGTTAATGAGTCGTTAGATATTAGACGTTACGTCACAGGAATAACATTCGTGTCCACTTGGTGCCTGGCGTGCACTGCTTTTACATTTAAACAACTCGCAATAATATCGGCGAGCATCGATATTATTGCAAGCGACGATCTTACAAATATGTTTACCACCACCAAATATTCTCAGTCCCAAATAAACCTTTTTTTCCTTTGGACGGCTTTTCTGCTTTCGTAGCGAGTGCCTTACTTTTCGTCTTAGACGGCTTTTGCTCGAACTTCGGCTTGTGTTTATCAATGTTCTTCGTCACCTTGGTCGGGGTTGCTTTGGGTACTTTTGTTGGACTTTTAACTTTAGTGGGACAGCACTGGTAAGGTTCGAAAGTCATTTTAGGGACAGCTGGTTTCGCCCCCAGTCCAATGTAGAAACAGCGATCGCCTGCAGTCAGTAAAAAGGTTTGTTTATAACCGATCATAAAATGGAAATAAAATGCTAGTATGAAATTAATTGAAACTTGTACACATAGTGCGCTATTATAACTATAATGCCTGGTTAGTAAGAAAAAAACATTGAAGAAGGTAAGCGTTCGCGAATGACTGCAGGCGACAACTGGACAGTACACATTCGGAATTTTGTAACCACATAATTTATAATGTGTTAGAAATGCAGTTACAAAATTTCTGAACATTATTATTGGAATGGGTCCACCATGCGGGCTTCATAAATTTCACCATGCAGATGAGTGACGAGGGGTACTCTTCGTGCTTCAGTGCAAGAATCTCAGGTCCCGGGATCCAACTCAAGAAAATTATTACCTGTAAACATCCGTTTTATTCTACCAAAAAAGCTTTCATTTTCGTCGTCGCTGTCATCATCATCATTATTATCTTCGTCGTCCTCATCATCACCGTCATCGTCATCATCACCATCATCATCGTCTTTTCGTTTTACTTGCCGAATGGGGCGTTTCATTCGAAAACGAGATTTCTTTGCATTTCTACTATCTTCACCTTCTTCGTCCTCATCATCATTATCATCCTCATCATCACCATCGTCATTATCATCGTCCTCATCATCATCATCCTCATTATTATCACTGTCGTCGTCATCATTGTCATCCTCGTCATCGTCATCTTCGTCATCGTCATCTTCGTCATCCTGGTCCTCGTCATCTTCGTCATTTTCATCGTCATCGGCCTCGTCATCCTCGTCATCGTCATCGTCGTCATTTTCATCGTCATCGGCTTCGTCATCTTTATCATCATCGTCATTGCCGTCATTATCATCATCTTCGTCATTATCGTCGTCATTGTCATCGTCATCTTCGTCACTGTTATTGTCATCTTCGTCATCGTCAACTGTCGATTTCTGTCTATTTCTGTCCTCCGGGAATCGTATTCTTAATGTGCCCATTGATTTCCAATTGCCACTTCGTTCTGCGTTTGATTTCATAGTTTGCATTTTTTGTTTCAATAACATTTTTCGATCTGTATATTTTCGTTCTACGTTATGCTTAGTCTTGTCATCATCATCGTCGTCGTCTCCTCCATCGTCATCGTCTTCTCCGTCACCATTATTGTCATCGTTTTTATTATCATCACCATCGTCGTCATCGTCAACACTGTCATCATCGTTATTAGAATTCTCGTAATCATTATCATTATGTTTTTTATTCTTATTTCCTTTATCATGGCTTCCAGGAAATCTGACTTTTAGGGATCCCATTTTCTTCCATTCGGCAGGTTTTGCTTTCTTTTCGTTAGGTGTCGAGAAATGGCCTGACTTCTGTATCGATCTCCCCGATTTTTTATCACCATCTGCACTGGTTTTTTTATTAGATTTAATATTTTGTCGGTGGCTATCTTCACCTGCAGGCATTAGTAACTGTCATGCAAAATGACATAGCTCAAACATTCAGCATTTTAAGGCATAAACTATGTTTTATATAATAAAGATATTGAAGAATGATGTCATGCATAATATATAGTAATAATAATTTAAACTTCTTAATTCATTTATTTCCTAATATGTAAGATATTATAATTAACTTATATATTTATTTTTTTATAAATGGATGTGGATTCTTACTTTTTTGATCAATAAGCCATTTGAGGACCTTTTGTTCGTTCTTTAAGTCACCTATAAACAGTTTTAATGCATTAAACAATTTTCGTAACACTAATATATTCTAATATTATTAAATAATTTAGTAAATAAAGATATTAAAAGCAGATAAACTGACATACTTACCATCATACATAATAGGTACACCAGTCTCATAATAAACCAAAGCTGGAAAACTAAATATACCAATATCAGATGCCAATTTAGCGTCCTTGGACTTTACAAATTGTATACCCTGTTTATCTGTATCATCATCAATTGTTTCCAGTTCTTCGAGAACAGCATCACATGTGTCACAATCTTCACTATCTACAAATTTTAAGAGTTTTAGGAAAATTATAAGGTCATTTGTGCCTGATATTATTACAGTAAATATAATAAAAGTTAAATAGTAAATCATTAATTTAAAGTATACTCACAGAAAAATACAGCTAAATGTTCGACATCCTCAATAAGATCTTTTAAAGTCTTTCGATCTACACTCTCAATTACATCAGGTTGTGAATCATGTAGTTCCAGAACCCATTTAAGGATTGCCTCTTCATGCATCAGATCACCTTCGTATATTGTCCTGAATTTGTGCCTGTAAAACGCTAAAGCTGGTAAGTCGGAAAGATCATATTCCTTTTCAATTCCATCATCTGATGTTTTAATAAAATCTATGTCTTTCTCTTCACATTCATCGTCAATATTTTCAAGTTCACTCAAAATTTTCTGTGATTTTTTGTCTCCTTCCTCATCTGAAACAGGATTAACAATAATATGTAACAATTTAGGATACATTTAATTGAATGCATAAAGCATTCAAAAATAAAATGTACCTACAGAAAAATACAACAACGTGATCATTCTCTTCTAAAATCTTTTCTAACATTTTGGAATTAACTTCTTCAATTTTTCCAGGAATTTCCAATGTGTCCTCATCAGTTAACCATGACAGAACTTCATCTTCATCTTCTATATCACCTAAAGGATTAATAAATTTTCATTAGACTGGCTAAAATTACCTTCTAAAATTTTAAATCTATCTAAAAGTTCAATGCTAACCATTATAAATAAGGGGATCTTTATTCCTGAAGAAAACGAGCGTTGGGAAAGACTTGATACCATATTTCTTAGCTAAAGATATATCTTCAGTGGTTACAAAGATGATTCCAGTTTCATCTAATTCATCATCAATGTTTTCTAATTCGTCCAATATGTTATCACATTCTTCACCTTCCTCGCATTTTCCACCTGAAATATTTATTATACCAATAAAACGTATTTTTGATATTACTGAATAATAAGTGCTGAATAGTAATTGAAAAGTACTCACTGAAATACACAACAACATACTCATGTTCGTCAATAAGATCACTTAAAATTTCATCTGTAACTTCTTCAATAGTGGCACTGTTCTTCTGTTCTATTAACCACTCCAGTACTTCATCTTCATTCATTAGATCTCCCTCATATATTGCAGGTATATTTTCTTCAAAGTATACAAGTGTTGGTAAATGATCAATACCAAATTCCTTGGCTTCAGCTTCATTGTCCATCCGGACAATAACAATTCCTTCCTTTTCTAATTCATCATCAATATTTTCAAGCTCATTAAGTATTCTGATATCTTGTTTATCATCTTTGTCATCTGCAAAAAAAAAATTAACTGTCAAACTTGCTAAACTAATACTTGATATTTAATAACGAATTTCATACTTACAAAAGATAACAGCTAAATAAGGTGTACTATCAATAAGCTTGTCCATCATCTCATCAGTAACTTCAGGAATCTCACTGTGTCGCTTTTGATGAAGCAACCACCCCAATAATTCATCTTCCTTCATCAGATCACCTTCATAGACATGAGGAATACCTTTTTCGAAAAAGACCATTGTAGGAATTGCTTCGATACCATATTCTTTTGCTTCCTTATCGTCATCGATTTTCACAAATGCAATATCGTTTTGATCGCATTCATCATCGATATTTTCCAATTCAGATAAAATCTTTTGACTCTTTTTCTGGTCCTTGTCATCTGTAAAAATGTTCGAGAACTGTATTTCATTTTTAAGTCAGTTCTTGATATAATACGAGGTGTGAAATAAAATCTTAAAAGCTTTTAAAAAGAAACAATGAAAAGTTGAATAATTTGTAAATTGGCACTAGTTCAAGCAATTTGAAAGAAAGGCCAATGTCAACAACTGTAAGAAAATAGCGAAAAAACACTCACAGAACAATACAGCAACATATGGCATCTTCTCAATAATTAAGTCCAGCATTTCATCCGTAATGTCTTCAATTTCGTCATTCTCCACTTGATGATGTAACCAGGTCAATACTTTCTCTTCTTCCTCCAAATTTCCTTCGTAAACTGTTGGTATACCCTTTTCGAAATATAACAGAGTTGGAATCTTTTCAATACCATATTCTTTAGCTTCTTCATCGTTGTCAATCTTAACGAAAGCTACACCTAGTTGGTCGCATTCATCGTCTATATTTTCTAATTCATTGAGAACTTTCTGAGATTTTCTATCATTGTTGTCATCTAAAATATAATTACTCTTTTCATGTCACATTACTCCTTCATGATGAACTTTATTTAAGCAGAAATCGTAAAGTTACTTACAGAATAGCACTGCTACGGTTTTTCCTTCTTTTATTAACCTGTCTAACATTTCGTCAGTTACATCTTCAATTTCATCCTTTTCGAGTTGATCCACCAGCCATTCCAAGATCTCGTCCTCATTTTCAAGGTCACCTGCGCATAAAATAATAAAATAAATAAAACAGTTGGTTAATTGAAAATAACATTAAAAATATCGTACCATCGTAAACATTAGGAATTTGCTTTTCGAAATAGACAATTGCAGGTACTGAGTCTAGACCAAAGGATTTGGCAGCTTTGTCATCATCGATTTTAACAAATTGAATACCATGCCGATCACAATCATCATCGATTTTTTCCAGTTCAGCTAAGACTGTCATCGAGTCATCATCGCCGTGATCATCTGTAATTAATTACAAGTCAAATTAAAATCGTATCTATAACTACAGATATTACATAATATGTTCGCGCCAAATTTGATTTAATGCATTTATGAATTTCCTCTCCCCTTCCCCGCTCTCCTCTCCTCAAATTTAATGAAATGAAAAGTATCAAAGAGTACTTACAAAATAATACAACAAGGTTATCGACATTCCCAATTAATGTGTTAAGTGTTTTAGCTGTTACATCCTCTATAACGTCTTCCTCATCACCAGTTGATTTATTGGCAATAAGCCATTCGAGCACATCTTCCTCTCTACTCAGTTCACCTAAAAGTAAATTTAATCTGCAGTATTACGACAATGTGTATGTAGTGTTATATCCTAAGTAAGTCTGAAATTTATTCACATTCACAAGGATTTTTTTAAACATTTTTCCAGAAATAATGTGAATTTACTGTTCAATCCTTAGACTCATCATGATTTTTAGGTTTACTTGTGTAAAGCACAAGTTTGGTCGCTAAATAATAATATAGGTATTATATTCCTTAATCACATTGTCTTTAGCTCCGATAGAATTAATTATCTAATGACATATAACTACAATGAAAACTATTGTATTTCGTAACGTTACAGTACAAGAGTTAGCAGTGAGTCACAAACCTTCATAGATAATAGGTATTTCATGCCTGTAGTATACCAGTCTTGGCAGATCTCCAAGACTGTATTCCTCAGCCAGTTCCTCGTCGTGAATTTTAACAAAACCAATTCCAAGTTGATCTGCTTCATCGTCTATGTTCTCCAGTTCTTGTAGGGCTTTGGCACATTTCTTGCATTCAGGCTTGTCTGTAATATTTGTGTTATTACTTTTAATATTTAAATTACCTATAAATGCTTTCAATAAGCAGTGCTATTAAGCGTCTTGTGCAAGTGTTTGAGTTCATGTGCAGTGTTAAAAGCGTTTATGCCCGAGGTTTAATCCGGGCGTCTCGTGCAGGGATCAGGCGTTGGAGAGCCAACCCGTTTGAATTTGTATTTGTGTGTGTGAATACATATAAGGATTCTACAGTGTGTTTTCTATTTCTAATACATTGTATTCTAATTGGAATTTTATTGACAATTAAAAATCATCTAAATCTAATATGTAGGTAGTTATCACAACTGTTTTATTTTTTCTTACAATAACAAAAATGGACGTTAATATTTATTTTTGATTGTTTTAATTTATCATTACTTAGCTAACTGTTAAATTTTCTCATTATAATAAAAAAATATCACACTGCCTTGTAAATTAATTTAATTACGTTTACTGTATACCACATTACAACAGTCATCATTATCAGAACTATTGAATAATAGTTAAGTATATAAAAATAAATAGGTCAAGGTCATCTCGTGTAATATTCGAATACTTTTAGTTTCTTTATCTAAAGCGATTTATATGGTTTCGAATTGAGGTTTAATTTTACATTGACGTAGACAGAGACGTGACAGGTCGGACCGTCAATCCCCGAGCTGGCTGCCGGGACACAAATAGCAAAACCGAAATAGCTACGCGGCCCGATAATGCTAAGTCGTTTTTGATCTTAAGCTTCCCTTTGACTAGACCGATGTTAAAACATATACCACATATCTCAAATGATCTTTATTGTGTTCTAAAGAAACAAAAGAACTAATTCAATTTTAAAAATAGAACGCGTACGTTCAATAATTTGACTGTTGATTGGAATAATAAAACCGTTTAATTGAATTGCAATAATCATTGGTTAATTTCACTTAGTTGGATACAAAATTATTTATATAACGGAATGCCCAATGAGTCACGGTGTTCTGATATTCTGTGACAGTGCCAAAAATTTAATTAGTTCATTTCAGAATCAATTCGTCAATCATATGATTTTCATTGTTTAATAGCCGTAGAACTGAAATAATAAGTTTAATTAATGCATATTAAATACAACTATACTACTAAGCTTAGACGTTATGGCCACACTAACATAAAGAAGTCATGCCGCTTGTTGACATTCTTACTTACTGTTCGACGGACCGCAACTTTTGTGATCGGGACCTATAGTCAGAAACACAATCAAAACACACGCTTCACAAATAATAGACTCATTTCCAATAATAATGGATGAGATTAGATAGAATTTCACTAAGAAGAAAACTTTATCAAACTTGTTTAAAGTTAATAATTTATAAAAAAAAAAGGTAGGTATATTTTATCTAAAAAAACAACTTTAAACAACTGTGAAAAGTTTCTACTAACTATAAAATAATTTACAACCCAGTTTAAATTGGGTAATGTTAAAAGAAAGATGAAATTATGTGAAAGAATAAAATTATATAATTTACAGAAGTTAATTAAAAATGATAGGCTATATGTATAGCTAAGTATATATTTTATATAGTCTATTTTGAAATGGTATAAGTTATTGGTAATATTAAAAACAATAATTTTACTTACAAAACAGAACTGCAACGTATTCGGTGTCCTCAATAATTTTTGATAATATTTTCTGGTTGACTTCTTCAATCCGGTCGGGAAGATCCATAGCCTCTAAACTCGTCAGGAAATCCAGAACACTTTCTTCGTCCATGAGATCTCCTGAAGTATAGTTTTGGAAATATAAATTGACATGCATGTATGAGGGGAATAATGGTTTTTTTAAAGTATGGGATAAATAGGTGGGTAACTAAATATTAATTAGTCCAGACTACCATTCTAGACTTTCTCTTCTTGACACTTCTCTATCTTTGATCAATTAAAGGATAATTATTTCTCTTTCGACTCTCATACAGTAAATGTTTATCTAAAATCCATTTCAGCCATTGTTTAACAAGTGATACTAGTCTTTCATAAAATCCTCCGTGCCAAGGTGAAAGTAGAGAAATGAATATATATCCAATATGATTCTCATCGTTTGCTTTCACTTCTGAAATGTCTGTACCTTCCAGAGCAATCAAGTATAAACAGTGACTAATTCAAAGTCAAAAAAAGAAGTAGCCAGTTTTTTCATCAAAATTTTGTAGACCATTAAATAAATTTAAAAAAAAATTATATCTGCGTGGTTAATAGCTAATAAAATAAAATAGAGAGATTATTAATGAATGAATTAGTCTTTTGATTTCGTGGTAGATACCAGTGTATTGAATTTTATGAGCCATTTGTGTGTGTTTCATTTTGGTTAACAGATGGCCGTGTGACGTCACGGCCTGTTATAATTCCATCTCTTTTCATGTCTACCTAATAAATAATACTATTGCTAGTATACATCAATTTATTTTATTCGAATTCTTTTATTTAGTACATATTTGTTATTTGCGAACACGGTTTAACTAATTTGAATCATTTTATGTGGTTTACGATCGTGTTTAGTTTTATTATTTCGCGATAATATGTTGTATAAAGTAAATAACATTAATTCCATCAGATTTCATATGGAAATTTTAGTAAACCGCATTACTAAATGATTCACTGGCATACTTCTCCGACTTCTTGAATTGACTGTATTGTGTAATGAGTAGAGTTATTCACCTTCGTATATGATCGGTTCCTTCTCACGGAAGTACGTGAGGGCGGGAAATTTCGTGATGCCATATTGCTTCGCGAGCCGCTTGTCGTTGATCTTCACAAAGTCCACCCCGAACGTGTCTGTGTCATCATCTATTTTCTCCAGTTCTTCTAATACTTTATCACACGTTACGCAACTTCTAGCATCTGAAAGTAGGTTTATTTTTATTGAATTAATAATATTTCTCACTTAATTTAAGTTTAAATTAAATATTTATTATAATCTAATATAATTTTAGACGCTTAAGGTCTAAGGAAGCCAAAGGTATGCCTTTTAATATATCCTAAGAAAATCAATACGCGATGCAGAGTTTAAAATACGGACATTTATTAACAGGAAGGAAGAAAGGAACATTTACGGACCCATAATCATTCATAACATTACGAGATTGACAGCGACTTCACGACGGATGGGCAACTCAATACTTATTTTACGGTCATTTGATAGGAATTTTTACGGACTTGTACGTTAAAATTTACGTAAACTACAGAAGTGACGGCCGTATCACTAAATTTCTGATTTTCGATCTAAACAAGTATTTATTTTAATTTATGCCATAAGGTAACCATTTACAGTGGGCTTATCACGAATTTCAGTCTGGCTTTCGAACCGAGTTCGCTTCAAGTAATTTGTATGGAAATTTGAGCAGCGCCACCGCGTGCAGATTTGGAACTACAATATTTTAGATACTTTTTGTTAATTTTCGAACGTCTCGATCTTTCGTTCATTTGATAGATTGCTGGTGCTCGTTAGTCGTTAGTAAAAATTCATGATCCCGATTGTTAACGGATCCGTTTTACTTGTGACAGCTCGACTCGAAAGCCAGACTAAATTCGTGATAAGCCCACAGATTAGATGGAATCTACGAACAATATTTAACATCGCATTTTTGGTTCCAAACGTTCAGACTGCATCGATGTACGTATGCGTATGCATATTTATTTATTTATTTTTAAATCAGAGACTAAAGTCGACTTATAATTAAATAAATATAGATTACATAAGTGATTTTGTTGGCATTTTGTTAACTATAATAATTTATTCTTAATTCTATAAACGACCTCAATAAATCTAAAAGTTATATAATAATTGTAATCATAAATAGATTGAAATGTTATGATTGTTATAGATAGATTGAAAAAGTAAACATCCTATAAACATTTTGATCAACCTTCAATCTTATTTATTCGTTTGAGGTAAACACACTAGACATTTTTTTGCTTATAACCAAAATTTTAAAATAAATAAGAGAAATCAAATAAATTAATCAACTTTTTTATAGTAGCTTGTTTAATAGTCACTGAAAAAGTCTATATATAGCAATCGCTCTCGCTATCCCGGCTTGTGGACACGAATGGCATTCACCACTTAGCTACTTCTAAGCTGATTCCGTCGCCTAAAATTTTGTTAACTCGGCGGGTTGTAAGTCAACATGGACTGTTGCTACCGGATAAAAAATACCACAATGATTTTTTTTTGTAAAAAGGGGGGTTTTTAATGAGTATTTTGATAAAACAAATTTTGTGTTATATTTTATTATATTTTTAACGAAACAATGTGTAAATTAAGTATTTAATAATTAATGTAATGTATTATTTTTTAAATGAAATCACAGCATATAATTAAAATGATTTTGCACATGGCTTATAAAGAAACAAAAATGTAACTCTAAACATATTTAATTAAAAATTAAGAAAATAAAACAGAATAAATAATAAATATTTACGAATTTATGCGCTATGTGCCTACTGCCGAGTTAATTAATACCTTGGGACGAAGAACTCTTAAAATCAACATTAAAAATACAAGTAACATTGTTCCAAATATCTTCTCTAGTAGGTTTACCTGAATATTTTTTCCCAGACAATAATGACGTTTTATGTTTACGTAATGCGTTCAGATGTAGGGTTTATTTATGACTCAATAAATATTATTCAATATTCAATTCCAAGATAGAACTACAAAGATCTAAGAGGTAGTTGAAGGAAAATTTTAGTATTTGTTACTGTCTGCATTTCCGCTTTTTTTGTTACTATGCGGTAATCGGATTGTTTAAAACAACGAGAGTTATGTCTAGTATTAATTAAAGAAACTATATATCTAACATATTGATACCGGTGTGAAGTTAGCAACCAATTTTCGGTAGCCAATATAACCCGACCAATTCAAAAAGTTAAACTTTAAAATCCATATATCTAATTAAATATTGTAACTAACAATTCATTCAATAATTCATTAGGGATGGTTAGTTACAATATTTAATTAGACATATGGAATTTAAAGTTTAACCATTTAAATTGGTAGGGTTATATTGGCTGCCGAAAATTTGTTGTTAACTTCACACCGGTTATATTGATTTATTAATGTATTAAATTATATGAATTAAATTTAGTGTAAATAAAAAAAAACTATTATATACTGTGTATTATTTACTAGCAAAAAAAAAAACAAAAAACAAAATTCCATTGCCTCACACTACATATATATAAGATTTTTTTTGGTAAGGTAAAGTTTGATAAGGTTTATAACTTCTTATCGGGCTGCTTCCTGAATACTCGACATTGGCAGAATTGTCTTTAATAGACATCTGAAGCCATTAATAAAAGAAGAAGAAGATTTGTAAGTACTTATGATTTGGTGTGTCCATATCAATATCTTGATGTTTATAAAATATTATTTTAGTCTCTTGTAATCAGAGGCGGCTCGTCCTAAAGAGCGCTAGTGCAGTGCACTCCCACGAAAATTACAGAACTTATATTACAGTGAAGTAGATATAGGTAATATAATATACTATTGTATAGGCATAGTAGAATAGAATGAATGTAATGTAAGGATAGTATGTATTATGAAGAAATATAGATTACTTCTGTAATTTTCGTGGGAGTGCACTGCACCAGCGCTCTTTAGGATGAGCCGCCTCTGCTTGTAATTACATAATAGGTTTTGAGTTACATATGAATTCAAAGAATATACAATATAAAATTTATTGAGTATTGGGCTGAAAATGTAGTATTAAATAACATTATTAATAGTACAATCCACTGGCAAAATATTTATATCATAAACTTTAGTCGATCGAATTTAGATGTATTTATTAAATAATAAAGAAAATAAGATCTAAAAAATCATTCAAAGTTAAATTATATAACAAATCCAAAATTAAATTCGTTGTAATATAAAAAGCGTGTGTTTTATAAATTTCCGCTATTACGCAAAACTTGCTCCAATTCCCGTGCGTATTGCTAATTTTAGAAACCGCTGAATGGCTTAAAGAAATCGCAATTTAGAATGCACTCTTTAAAGCGGCCCGGTACCACCACTTTCAAGCGCACTAGATCTGATTAATAGAAGAGAGAAATTCAAATATAGCGACTTACTATAGCGTTAGTCATGATAACCTGTGGGCTTATCACGAATTTTAGTCTGGCTTTCGAACCGAGTTCGCTTCAAGCAATTTGTATGGAAATTTGAGCAGCTACAATTGGAACTACAATATTTTAGATATTTCTCTTTCGTTCATTTGATAGATTGCTAGTGCTCGTTAGTCGTTAGTAAAAATTCACGATCCTGATTACTAACGGATCCGTTTTACTTGTGACAGCTCGATTCGAAAGCCAGACTAAATTCGTGATAAGCCCACTGTAACGGAACGCGTTACATTATATAAAGTAACGCATGTAACGGAACGTTACCAACATCAGTTGTCACATAACTAGAGTACGAATAGAGGCACCTCCGTATAACAATATTAAATACTGCCGTCTTATTTAACTACACTACATGGCGCAGTCGGTAGGTTATTATTATTATGATATGACAACAAAAGTGTGACCTGTCATACCTTCGCATTGGTCGCATTGTTGACAGTTATCTCTGCGTGTGATTAGGTATATGACTACTGTAAAAAGTCGGGTATACAGATTAATATTAAGGGAATAATTATTAGATATGACAAATAGTATAGTGTAAGTTTTTTTTTGTGATAATTAAATTTTATTTATTTTACTTGTAAAAGATAAAGAAGTGACCAAGTCGCGTTTCGGGATCAGCTTGGAAGTAGCTGGGATAACGAAAGGAGTGTGCCCTGTTAATTTGGACAGAGCACATTCGTCTCCTCAAGCCGCCATAGTGGAGGCGACTGTTGCGCGTGGACGTCCGTCTGTGGTAACATAGCATAGAGCTCATGGACCGCACTCTAGCTTAACATCAGGCGGAGTGTGGTCATATGGGCTATCAATAAAAAAAATATATCTTTTATAGTCTATGATAAAACTAATAAATAAACGCAAATTTTGTGCGAAAATGAAAAATTGCATGTTTGTTTACATAAGCTAAAACTAACGGCCTCGAGTGTAGAATGCATTTTATGATTTTCACAGCTGAAACTTTTGTGAAAAATTATAGTAGTTTATTTCAAGGTCCCGTAAGAATGAGTTTTAACGAGCGACTGGACTATTAATGTTTTAGCTTAAACTATATATAAAATGTTCCGTGTTTATTATTTCTATATCAAAGCGTTTGGTTTTTTATATATTGTAATTTTATGATGATCGATTAACTTTCATTATTAAAGTAATTAATTATAATATTTTAAATTCGTTTAAGGTTTCGCGAACATGTTTTTATTTGTTTATGGGAGAGCTCGTCGTAATTACATGGCTGGAAAAATTTACCCAAAACTAATGCGATAGTAAAACATATGAAGTCTTTTTAATAAGCCAAATTGTGCTTTTATCAAAAATAATATTCAAGATTATATATATAGTATTCTGTTTAAATACACAAACATTTTTATTGGGAACTAGCTCTTACCCGCGGCTTCGCTCGCATTTAAGTCATTCAATAAGTATCAGAGATCATTTCAATAGAAATGTATCAATATGATTCCAAACAGCTGAAACTATAGACAGTTGGAAACTATAGTAAAAAATATATTTAAAAAAAATAAAAAGTATCCTATGTTACTTCTAGTCCTTCCAAAAATATGTGTACATAGTTTCGTGATGATCGGTTAAGTAGTTGTTGCGTGAAAACGTAACAAACAAACTCACATTCACATTTATATAGTAGGGAGGAGGAAGATAACCTTCTATAACTTTTTGACTTACGATCACAGGTTATATTATTATTAAATTATACTGAAGAGAAAACTTTACAATTTTAATATTACATTCACAAATTTAAACAAGGAATTTAACAGTTTTCTTGGCTAGTACAACATACATTTCAAGGATAGCGATGTCTTCCATATATCTTATCTAACCTTGCACTATTTGATTTAAAATTATTGTTTCCTTTTTTAGTCTATATTTTCCTCTATTATTTTCCTAATCATAACACTAATTTATGGTTTTAATTAATATTGTTATATAAATGAAATTATTTAAAATTATTTTGCTCAACGAATCGAAGCCGAAGCGACCGCACGTATTCTGATGATGCCACGTAAAGTGGCGAAACGCATCGAGACAAATTACTGAATGTTGTAGCGGGAATTATAAGCAAAATAATTTTAAATAATTTCATTTAATATGGATTTCCGCAAAGTAACGCCTGAAACAACTAATTATATTGTTATATACTTCACTTCACTATGTTTTTTTTTAAATTCAGTCTTAGAAAAGTACGTTATAGGGTAGATATAGTCTTCATTATACAGAGCAGTCTCGCTATTAAATATTTTAATAATAAAATTGCACATTCAGTGTTGGCATAATTTTGGTATTTTATGGCTTTTGTCGAAACATATCCGACTCGAAGGACCAATTTATTTTTACATAGTTGATGGAGAAAAACAATTGAATATAACATAGAGGTTGTCTTAAACAAAATCAAAAACAATCTCGGTTTTTAGTTTGAGTACCATTAAACAAGGTATTTGTCTAAAGCAGTGATTTTCAACCACTCTGCCGCGACATTTTTGTGTGCCACGTAATTGTAAAAATGTGCCGCCAAATTTTAGATATATAATAATGTTAATATTATTAAATAATACGATTTAATTTTTTTTAAGCTTGCCGCCAAATTTTGAATCGTTAAAAGTGTGCCGCAACAAAAAGAAAAGGTTGCGAATCACTGGTCTAAAGTTATATTAAATAAATAACCGATTTAAGAATATTATATTTCGTAAATTATCACAATAAATGGTAAGCTTTTATTTCAATTGTTTTATTAAGAAACTTGATTTAACTAAAATTTCATTAATTCGATAAAATGAACTCAGACAAATAACACATAATATTGGAAGTTTTCCAAAAACGTTGTAGTTTCACGTAATTTCGTAATTAATCTGGTTTTAAAAGCGTAACAATAGATTTTGAAGGGACGAAAATAATAATAAAACGAACTCTTTTATCTTTTACCATTAATTAATCTTTCAGAATTTTGTCTTTTTTTTTTTCTTTTTTTTTAATTGATAGCCCAGCATATAACCACACTCCGCCTGATGTTAAGTTAGAGTGCGGTCCATGAGCAAAGACAGCTGTTACCACGCTCCACTATGCCGGCTTGAGGAGACGAATGTGCTCTGTCCAAATTAACAGGGCACACTCCTCTCGTTATCCCGGCTACTTTCAAGCTGATTCCGAAACGCGACTAGGTCACTTCACGGGTGTTCCGCTTGAAAGTGGTGGTACTTCCCCAGGACGGCATACTGGGCTAATGCCATCATCAGTCTGCTTACCACTCTTTAAAATACTCTCTTAAAAAGCTCTTTATAGAGTTCAATTTACTTTTATATTTGTTTATTATAAAAAAACTTTAATTTGAATACGTTTCAAACTAACATTCAGTGGGCATTAGGGACCATCACTCATTCTAATTATGTTTACGTATTCATATGATATGCTGTATTATCTTACATTTAAATACGATTTTAGAACAAGCATCTTTGTTTTCTGCAAGTCATGTTGAATGAATTTCGAAATTATAATTGTCTTGCAAATAAAACAGAAACCGCATTCTGAGAAGCACTGGCGTTAGCTGTGCACGACTCAGTTGCCGGCCAAAAGACAGAATCGCTTGCATGCCGCGCCTAGACGTTGATGTATTGCAATTTTTATGTTCACACTGTACGATACATGGTGCACTCGTGTGACATGGCGTGATTTATGATCTGTTACTTTGTACGTTACTATTTGTGTATCAAAAATAGATCGGTTGTTAGGTTAAATGATCTTTCACACTTCTCGGTGGTTTTTTGAGATAGATTGCCAACGGTTTTTCTTTTAAGAAAATGTTCGTTCATAGTTTAAAACAAACGAGAATTGTTGGAATGCCAAAAACACGTAATAGTTGGTGCTATTTCAGCGGCGCACGCGACAGCTCACTAGTTTTAGCTGAGCTCGAGGCGTAGGCGCCTGGCAACCTTGGCGCGGGCGGCATCGAGGGAGATGTTGGAAAATGAGACTCGCCGCCATTTTAGGCCGTGCCGAAGTCCCTGTGACGGGTCAAGTTTTATTGTCTCCGTTGCATTGCATAACTGTAGAACTCGCCCGACATCCCCGAAATACCACCGGTGGCTTCACAGAGGCAAGAGCGCACACGTGTGCTCCGAGAGCCCATCCGTCTTCTATAGGGTTTCGAAGATCATTAACTCGGCGATAACCCATTTGGACGGCCGCCGCGGCAGACGTTTCGACACGGCGGCGGCCGCCCCCGTCCTGGCCGCCCGCCAGAGACTTCGACGGTAAATATATCGGCGAAGAAGCACGCGGCCAGCGATCGTCGCACACACACTTACACCAGTACACCGCCACGAAGTCCTTCTCGTCCAGCACTCGTTCCAATTGTTTGGCGGTGACCTCTTCGATCTGGGGCTCCTCGGGTCGCGCGGATTTGCGGCCGGCCGCGCTCGCCGCTAGCAGCAATGCGGCCACAGCCAGCAGCCACCGAGCCATCGCGAGGCGCGCGCGCTACTGAGGCGCCCGCCTTGCGCAGTAGCCGCCCGCCCTACCGCTGCGCATGCGCATGACATTGGCATTAAACCGTCATTCTTTCTGGGTCACAATCGCGCTGTGAAAGTTCGTTCTCCGACCACCTCGTGGTCACTTCGTTATCGATGTTTACTTCGCTAGGTTAGTCGGGGAACGCGGCCGGTAATAGCTTTCGACGTCTAACAGGTGGAAGGTCAACAGACTACGAGACAGCGTCATATTTAATTATGACATGCTGCTGCAAAACTTAATACATACACCATTTACCATATTGTTATACAAGTCAATATATGGTACATAAGTAACCATGGAAATTAACATTAAAAAGAATTATAACGTACGTGGTGGTAGATGGAACGAGTAATCTCATTTTAATTTACAATCTGTTACCTTATCAATGTTATACAGTTTTACAAATTTAAAATATTATAGATCTTTCAATTTTGGCAGAATATGAATCCACAACGGCAACACGGATAACGTCCATGGTAACATTCAATGGGCTTTCGGTAGTTGTTATTTCAGCGCCATCTATTATCATATGGCAGAACTAGTATGCATTGCTTTCAATGATATTATTTTAAAATAACAATTTAATAATAAAAAGAATATTCTGTATACTTACAAGTACATATATACATATATTTAGTTACGCTTTAATAGTTTTGCTAGACTGTCATTACATTATTGTCTATATACGTGTCTATATAGTCTCTGTGGCAGTGTGATGTCAACTGTCAAGCTCTTGTCAAATCGACGATTTCTGTTGAGGTCCGCGGTTGTGCGCTCGCTCCGTTCCCGGTTAAAATTCCGAAGTAGTAATAATTATCCGTGGAAAGTGTGCAGTGTTGTGAAATCCAAATGAACACGTTGTATTGATTTACTTTTATTCGTAAAAGCATTTTATATGTGATCCTTTTGAACAACACGTAAGTAATTTATTATTTGTTTGGCGCATAACTTTTGTAGAACTAGAAAATCTTGAATTTATCTTTCGATATTACTTTACGTTTGTGACTATTATCCTTATCACGATTTTATAATAGATTATTTGCCTATGTTTTACCTTAAAATTTGTGTTATATTTCCTTATTTAAAAAAATTAGTAGGTAATATTTAAAACTCTAATCAAGTCTGAGTTATAAACTGAAAACTTTTTGTTACTCTTTTTATTTATGCATCTACCGGTTTAGCAAATAATATAAAATTATTATAGCATTGTTCATTATAAAAAAGGATATTTGAAGTAGATACATGTAAAATTAGTTTTATGAATATTGATTATGTGGGGGACTATCTCAGATTTAGTTACCTTGTTCAAGGGACCAGTATTTAAGTGTTATGCTATAGTCTATACTGTTGATGTTTCAATCCTTATGGATGAAATGAGAAGCTAGAAACACAATTCCAAGTTAAACATAGTTACATCTGTACTCATGACCTGGCCTAAAGTGACATGGCATATTTACTTTTGCTGAAATATATGTTTTAAACAGCGACATCTATGAGCGAATAGCGCAGTTAGACAGCTCAGTACCTCCATTACAAAACACCGGAATCCTAATCAAATCATTAAGCTGTTAATAATTATTTTAAAAACTGCTACTCTGGTTGCTAATCGGTTACTTACTGCAAAAGGAAGTTTTTCTATCATTTAGGTATTTAGTAAAAATAGCTTCATAACAATTAATCAATAATTAATTTGATAATATTGATTTCTGTTTAAGATAGTTGGCAGACTACAAAAAAACCAAGTTGCTTTTGATAAATATATTGATATGTCTTATCTATGCTGAAATGTAATTAATTACATATGTATGTAAATGTAAATTTGAAGACTACCAACAATTTCAGACCAAACCTATTGTGGATTTAATGGAATATATATAAGTCTTGAAATAGAATTTTGATTCATGTCAAGTCATAAACTATTAGTACAATAGCTATTTGGTATTAAAACAATTAAGAAATCATTAAAAAGTAAATCTTTCTAAGTCTGCATTAGCATCACTCTAGTTTGATATCAATTGTGTTGGTATTATAAAAAAAAAGTATTATTATTTTTTAGTACAGGTTTTTAAGTTGCTCTGTAATTATTTATGATATTTTATTATTACAATTTGTTCCTCAGATTGCATATATTTAAAGAAAATATCTTAGTAATAAAACATAAGTTGCATAATATATTTCTGTTCCTGACTGTACAATTGAAGTAAAATTACGATTGGTATTATGTACGCGTCAGTTCGCTATTGTTCTTTTTTTATTACAATAGAATAAGCATGAAACATTTAACGTTTGGCAATAAGAGGCTGTTACATGGAAAAAATTACATTCCTTTCGAAAATTGACTGTTTATTTCTCTCCATACTATTGTGTAAGTTATCCTGTTGACAGATTTGAATAAAACAATTGAATGTATTTTAATTAATTTAAAAACAATTATTTTAACATCAAAGTAGTTCCTGATAAGTTTTATTTGTTTGTAGCTAAGTGATTATCGTTTTTCTTTTGAACATAATCTACAGATTATTTGTCGATTGGATTTTTATCAAACAAAGCTCCTAGTATATTTTAACATTGAATACGCTACTTCGTAAATGTCAAAATAGTTGTTTTTTTTTTAATATAGAACGAATCAATACGAACCTATCGGTGACGCGTATACCTAAAAACGTCCCCTAGCAAAAAAAAAAAAACTAAGGAAATAGTTACGTTTTATATATAATGATGTTTAATAAACTTTAGTATTTTGTACTGAAACAAAGTTGCATACTTTGAATAAATTGTATGAAGTACCTTCCTTTAAATGAGTAATTGTGGTTATGCAATAAATATAATGTAGGCACTTAACTAATCTACAGAATTGATTAGGTTGTAGTTTGTACATTTATACTGTATTATGAAGAGGTACAATAAAATTCATTTGTTTGTACTTGAGGACTGAGGGGGAAGAGGGGCTATAGTTTAATTGATACAACTTTTTAGATCAGCCATTCTCAAAGTGGTGTTCCGCGGAACCCTAGGGCTAAAATACTGCAAAAAGGAGATTATAAGATTACATCTTAATATTCCAACTAAATATTACGTAATATTACATTGCAATATGATTATTCATAAATACATATACAACAGTTTTTTATAATTATATTAAAGCCTTTTCCTTCGCCAAAAAAGTTTGAGAACCGCTGTTTTAGATCAATTTAAATGATTGCAAATTAAGTCCAAATGAGTTGCTGCTTTAATGACGTGCGTTGGCTAAGTTGCGTGGATAATATTGTGTATGCGCGAAAAAATATATAAGTCATCTGTAGATCTATATACATATCTATAGTCCTTACCTAGGTAATTTTATATTTAAAAAGATTACTACGACTACTGTCTACTAAACATGAGTCTGTTGAATACGAATGTAAATACATTGAATTAACATATGTTTTTAATATTATAATAACAAACAAGGCTCGTCTCGTTTGCTTATTAAGCAGTTAACTGTCCTTCGATCGCGTTAATAATTTACTGATAAACAACACGTCTTCAATAACTCACCGCAAAAACATTTTCTTTATAGTAATAAAATAAGCAATATAATATATTACCTTAATGAACCAAATGCAAACGATAATAAGTCATTCGCTATCATCTGGTATCTGATATTGCTATGTAAACTTATCGCCCAAAGTGTCAGTACTTACGTGTCTACATTAGTGAGAACATGGCTGATAACAGAGCTCCCAAAGCCGGCATCAACGCGCAAGCACAAGCCAAAATTGCCAGCAAATACAATGACGCGATAGCCCACGAGACCCTCGAATGGATCAAGCTGCTAACAGGCGAACCGGCTAACACTGCCGGCGATGCTGATAACCTATATGAGGTACTTAAAGATGGAGTGCTCCTCTGCAAACTGGTCAACAGCATTCAGGAAGGGTCCGTCAAAAAGGTCAATCAGACCACGATGGCGTTCAAGTGCATGGAGAACATAAACGCGTTTTTGGAAGCCGTGAAGAAGTTAGGCGTGCCGTCTCAGGAGACTTTCCAAACTATCGACTTGTGGGAGAGACAGAATCTGTACTCAGTAGTGACTTGCCTTCAATCACTGGGCAGAAAGGCCGGTAACTTCGGCAAGCCATCAATTGGTCCCAAAGAAGCCGACAAGAACGTTAGGCAATTCTCCGAGGAACAGCTGAAAGCAGGCGAAAATGTTATCTCTCTTCAATATGGCACAAATAAAGGCCAACAGAGTGGCATTTCGTTTGGTACCAGACGTCAAATGTAAATTTAATCGATAATAATTGTATTTTTATATGTTTCTGTAATAAAATATTAAAAACCATTTCTTTTTTGTTTGTTCATTTTTAAATACTCATTTGTTATATCCCCATTGGCCACTAGGTGGCTATCTGTGTACGAGTGACCTCATACCATCGTAGTCATAGTTTTTAGATTAGATAAATTTGATCAGATGTTGTTGCTTTATTAATTTTTTACGCCGAACGAAAGCCTTGCGTAATAAATTCCTTAGATATTCATAAAGTACGTGTAAAAATTGCTTTGTGTGTTCGCAAGAAGCGAATGCGATTGATAAAAAGATTAATAATGCGACCCTGCATTATTGGGCTATAGTAGATAATTTCATATCTGTTCGTTTTTTATATTAAATTAAAAGAATTTCATATAATTTTATTCCCAGGTATCTACGCTTTGATTGGTCATAGTTGAGGGGTAGTTACCCTATAATAAAAGGTCGAGGTTCCTGTTCAATTTATTTCCATCATGACTATTACCTTTAGACATCGAGGGGAGTAGAAAAGGTAAATTGGTGCCAGCCGACTTAGTTGCGTCATTTCACGAAATATTGATCTAGCTGACAAGGCCTTTGTGTTTGCCAAAAATAGATTATTGTACGTTTGGAAAGTTTTCATTAACTTGAAATATGACCAATATATGTCTGGTGTACTAGAGCATGGAAAGATAATACGTATGCAAATATATCCAAGCCAATAGGTATATAAAACTAAAAAAAAACAACGTAAATTGCACAGCTGTGAATAGGTATCCCAAATGTTAATTTCAAGGTGAAAATGTATAGTGAAATGTGTTAATGCACACATTTGGGGCAGCCGCGCCGTAGTGCCTACACTTTAATGTACGTACTATGAGTCACTCGTGTTTTGTTTCGCTTATTATAAAACATTCTTGTTAATGCAAATTCACATTTAATCCGCTGGGTATTACATTTTATTTATTATCTTAAATTTCTGATGCATTGTTGATAAGAATAAATCGTCTGTTATTTACTATTATATATGGTTTCTAGCAAACCGTGTTACGTCAAATTACATTAATTTAATCTTAATTGCAGTATTCTTCAGTCTAAATCAGTGTTTCCCAACGTGGGGCCCACGGACCACAGGGGAACAATTAGAAAATGGACCCGACACGAGTTTAACCCTTTCGCTCCGCAGCAAATTCTTAAATAATTACTAGGTATAATTTCGCTTGACGAGACCAAAATATCAACTGGGTGTTTTGTTACATTAAAGATGAGGCATAAGAATTTTAGAAAAGCTAAGGTGGGGTATGCCACAAAAAAGGTTGGGAAACACTGGTCTAAATATTCTAAAATAATTTACCTCGTAATAATACTACATAAATAATATTGTATGTCCAACTCAATGTCATAACGTTCATGGGGGCGGATATGCTAAAAGTCACGGTTTAGTGCTCGCCGGAACCGCGGATATCCGACCCTCGGGCAGACTCCGCGCGGCACCCACGTGCGTGACACTACCTTTCTTTGTTTGTACACCTTTTATTTTAGATGCCAATGAACTTTTGACTTCTAACACTGTTTTGGCTTCGATAACAATAGATTTACCTAACTATCGACCGTTTCAAGGTGCAAATTTTTATTATGTTAAATAGCAATTGAGCTGCGACGTTGAACGCAAAAATACGATGAAAGTTATAAAAATAAACAATGTTACAACTTTTTTTAGAAAGTGTCCCCACTATCTCGCTATCCCTGGTTTACAAACTCTGTTATATACCATACTATCATGAGTTACTTCAGATATGGGAACGGGGGGGCTACTCAGGCGCACGAACTTCGGACGAAAATACGAACATTTACTCAGGAATACTTACGGACCCATAATCATTCATAAAATTACGAATTTGACAGCGACATCACGACGGATAGGCCACGCAATGCTTATTTTACGGATATTTGACAAGACTTTTTACGGGCTTATATGTCAAAATTCACGTGAGCTATATAGGTGACGGCCGTATCATGAAACTTCGGATATGCCTGAGTAGCCCCACAGACTTTAACTAATTTAAAATACTGTATACGGATATTTATTTTGATAATTTTAATTCGACGTACTCAATTAATACTATTCGAATGCTGCTTGAATTATTTTATTCGTAATAAAGTTTACGATTCTTACTATAGTGAGAAATCACAAGGCTCCTATGTCACGCCGTGCTGACGTCCTCTACCCAAATACGAAACACTCAAATCTGATCGATCAGCCGTTTATGCGTGATTGGAAAACAAACACATTTTTGTAAAGTAAGCACTAAATAGCATGAAATATTTAACACAATAACAAATGAATTCTGATATGTCAATACCTACCTGCGAATCTATTATCTGTGCGAATATCGTATATGCCTCTAATCATATAAATTGATATTAATTATCAA
Source organism: Tineola bisselliella (assembly GCA_028551675.1). Classification (NCBI taxonomy): domain Eukaryota; kingdom Metazoa; phylum Arthropoda; class Insecta; order Lepidoptera; family Tineidae; genus Tineola; species Tineola bisselliella. The sequence goes on from JAPWLS010002126.1 coordinate 40,772, forward strand.
TTTATATGATTGAAATATCAACGAACATGAAAGGCTTTTATATTGTATTCAGAATTCAAATAATAATAATAATACAGTAATAACTTTATATACAATTTGGTTTGTTAAAATATACGAGTATACGTTGTTGCTAATAGTTGACATATAGGTGTAATAATATACGTATAATATATAGGTATATACGTTATATAGGTTTGCATCAGAAGTACAAATTATAATAATGATAGTGAAATATAAATAAGTTACTTTATGTTTACCATAAAGCTATGGCTAATGTCTAACGTGTCTTTAAATGTACATGTTTGCAAGAAAATAGTAAATAGAAAAACAAATGCTATCAGAAAATATAGTTGGGAAAAAACAAATGACAAACATAATGAAATTGAACAATACTAGAATAAACGTCTAACACTCGCAATAGTGTAGAATTCATACAAAAGTTGAAGGACAAAAGACCATAATGCTCAGTTAGTGAAAGTGAAATGTCTGCGAGTGGGTATATTATATAGGTATGTGTTTTTATACGACACAAAGAATAAGTACTTTTATGATACGTCGTCTTTTCATGAGCGAACAGTTAAGCTAGAAAGTTGTGACCTCTTGTCTGTGTTAATATGTCTTCTTATATTAATTTAAGTAACTATTTTAGTATTTAATGTATAGTAGGTGATTAAGCTCCTTTACGATTATGTAAATATTATTTATTTGCTAAATGGGTTTTAATAAAGCGCTTTTACTCGTCAAAATCTTGTGTATATAAATGACATAAATTATGACAATATAAATTGATAAATACATATACATACATATATGATAATAATGCCTTAAATCCATACTAAAACACCCTGTAAGTGTGTGAGTATCAGAACATAAACACATATACATAAATATTTACAAATATCCGTTTCGACTGGGAATTCATTCATTTGTTTGTTTGTTTTAAATTAGCTCCTAAATATATTTTCTTATTAATTTGTCTTTTGTTTTTACATTAACATTTTGTTTCTATTAACTTCCTTTCTACTATAACTGTAGTACAGCGGTTCTCAAACTTTTTTGGCGAAGGAAAAATCCTTAACATGATTATAAAAAACTGATTTGTATGTATTTATGAATAATCATATTGCAATGTAATATTTAGTTGGAATATTTAGAGGTAACCTTATAATCTCCCTTTGGTAGGTATTTTTTGCAGTATTTTAGCCCTAAGGTTCCGCTGAACACACTTTGAGAATGGCTGCTGTAGTATAGTATATATTAAATAGTGATCAGTAGCGATTCCCACGTAATTTAATATTGATCGTGTTTCTTGCGAGGCTTCTATGTTGACGACACGCTGCAATGGTGCTCCGTTTTTATTGTCGAGGTCAATGGAAGTATCTAATTTTTCTTTTTCATATTTTATAAGATAGTGGAGGCAACTAATAACTGAATAACATGTCAGTAAAGATTTTTAACAATATTGTGCCAAGAGTGATTAAATGTGATGAAAGCCTAATACAATTTAAAAACAAAAAAATATTTGATTTTAAAATGGTTTTATTCAATTGACGAATACCTCAATGATTCGAAACAGTAAATGCAATTTAGTTTATTAATTGAAATTGTTTATTATTATTATTGTATTATATTATATTACTGTGCCCTGACCGGGTGTTACATTGGCACTAAACTGTACTGACATCTTAATTATAATTGTGACATGCAATAAAGATTTTTTCTTTTTTTTTCTTCTTTCTCCCCTCTTCCTTACATCTAATTGGTTCTTGTTTTTTATTTTTATGTATTTCTGTAATTTTATTAGAAGTGTAGTATCTATCTCTTTATCACATTGAGCATGCCGTTCTATCCTATAATTAGAATTTCATTTAGTTTATATGATAGTAGTCCTTTTTATAATATGTAGTTTTAATGTAATTTTGTAGGTAGGCTTTATAAATAAATAAATAAATATATGAATTTGAATTACTGTCCGTTCGCATCTGTGATAAATAAAAATTGTGCAGCTTACTAGCAGAATATAATTTGGCCTTAAAACTGGCTTCCGTGAAAGGTAAACAATATTTATCAATCGAGATGTTTTGTTGTACTTTGTCCAGTAAGCGAGTTTCTTCGGAGGCCTCCGTACCGTTATCTCTTCGGGCCACGAGGGCTTTGCTGTAACGGCATTGAAATTGTAATGATTTGCATGGCATTGTATTCCTGCTTTCTTTATAAAATAAATTAAATTTTCCCCATTACTCACTTAGATTGCTAATATGCTATTTTTTTTATTAAACGTAGAAAGTTGGTCTACAAATTTTGTGACACTGTAGAAACATTTCAATTGCATTTTATAGCTGTCTAGTAAAGTTTTATTTTGTAGAAAGTTTGTGTAAATAGCCTTAGTTTTTAGCCTTCGAATGTATAGTTTTCTATTAATATTTAAAAAAAATGTTGGACGATATTAATCTTGAATAGTAGTATAAAATAACGCACGAAGAAGAAAAAATATACCGGGAACATAAAGTCAGTAAAATTTTCATCTGGTACAACTATACTACTAATATAATAAAGAGGAAACATTTGATTGTTTGTTTGTTTGTATGTATTGAATAGGCTCCGAAACTACTGGACCGATTTGAAAAATTCTTTCACCAGTAGAATCCTACATTATCCCTGATGAACATAGGCTGTAGAATATTTTCAAAAACGTTTGGGGTCCATATGAAGACTTCAATAATGTAACCCAAAGTGTGAAAAGAAAACATTATATTGCGTACGCTGCGGAAATTATTGACAATAGAGCAAAGTGATGTTTTATAGAGGACATCAATATCTACAAAAAAGTGTGCGATACCATATGTCTGATTATTACAGTTATGTCACAATAACTACTTTTTCATGTTAAAATTTAAACTTCATAGTACTTTATATCTTCATTACTACGCAGGCGTAGTCGCGGGCAGCAGCTAATGTATAATAAAGGACTAAATATTATTATCTAAAGTCAAAATGACATCATAAATACACGTACGAGTACATCCGTGACAACCCATGGTCGTTGCAATTATGCAAGGTTACAAAAAACATTGCATATAGATTAATCTGGAAGCCTTATGTTAAGGATAATTTTATATGAGATTAATATTTTTATTTATTTACTTTTAGTAATTGGGCTCCAATAGAGCGCTTTTACTCGTCAATACAAATATAAATGAAATAAATTTATTAATTATCAATTTGATTTAGCTGCTGTATTACTGGCATTGTCCACTTACATACTAATGTTATAATTGTAATAAATCTACTATGATATAGAATAGCGATATATTAGAATTATAATAGCGATATATATAGAATATAATTTCCTTTGTATTACAAGTGAAAGTATAGTTTTTAATAATGTGCTTGATATCATGAACATAATTAGTAATTATATCAAATTAACGTGAGATATATATATTATATATAGGCACACTATTATTAGTTGAAGTAACGGCCAGATGAATTTTAAAACTTCCTTCGTCGATTTTATCAGATAAAAATGTAAATTTCTACCGCATATCGCGTTTGAGTAACCAATTGTAATAGCGGAAATATAGTTTGAGAACGCTATTACGTCATTTGCGTGTACGTTTTTTTATATTGTTAAAATGAAAAGTGGACTTAACGCACGTAGTGTTCTACATTTTGTTCGGTTCTCAAACTTAGAAAGATGCTGTAGTCTTGTTCGTACTGTAAACGATTGTATTATCTTTTATATATAGGTTTACGCGACTAGGTGTGTAAGAAACGAACACGTTAATATGATCCCTACTAATATTATAAATTTGAATGTGAGTTTGTTTGTTACGTTTTCACGCAATAACTACTTAACCGATCATCTTGAAACTTTGTACACATACATATTTTTGGAGATACTAGAAGTAACATAGGATACTTTTTATTAAAATAAATAAATATTTTTTTTTAACTATAGTTTCCAATTGACTATAGTAAAATATTGAGTATAGTTCTATTGAAATGGTATCTGATACTTATTTAAAGACTTAAATGCGAGCGAAGCCGCGGGTAAAAGCTAGTATTAATATATAGCAACGTGGATTTTATATATTATTCTCACTCATCAATTGAGTACAGGAGGGCATGCGGTAGTAATAAATTGATATGACCATGCGCACGATAATGCGATGATTTAGTCGTTAACCTGACTTTTATTGATACGAATTGACCCATTGACATTAGTAATGACTTCAATTTCAGCTGTAATACAGCCTTCATGAACACAAGTATTGATTAGTAGCATATTGTCTCTCATTTACATTTATAGAATCTGTTGTTACTTTAAATTGTTGGTTTTTTTTTTCACACTAGATCGAAGTTTAGCGATGTACCTAAACGGAAGTGGCCCTCGGATATTGCAGTTTATTCATCTACCGTTAAATTTCATACTAATTACTGGGTTTTCTATTATTTCCTGAACTCTTTTTATTCGTTTATAAAACATTATTCTGAAAAGCTTTATTTCATTTCGTATCATTTTGGCAATATTAATTTTATATCTTTTGAAGATAAGGTATCACTTGCTACATAAATATTTTCCATTTTATCATTAGTAGGTATGTAGTCTGATCTGAAACTAATATATTTCGTACGGTTTGTTGTTGCTCCCATTCGATGTAAGTTTACAGATTCACTTTGACATAACCGCTAAACGCATTAACTGCACAAACTAACTGATCGGCCACGGGTCGACAATCATGCAGCTGCGGTATAAACTCTGAAGAGTAGCGGAGAGCACAGTTACCAACCGTTCACTCTTAAATGACCGGTCCATTGGTGGCTACTACGTCTCAAAAACCAGTTTTAAACTGTTACCATACAGAGATGAGCGTTGGTGTAGCCTTGGCATTGGGGGAACACTAAAATAACCGTCGGATGACTAATCCTATTAAAGGTTGTAATTGAAACGTTTAAAAAATATATTTTTATAATTGCGTCTTGCAGTATCTGTGATTCGGAGAATTGGGCTTTGAAACAGCCTCTCACGAAATGAAACTTTGATTTAGCGCTTGGTTACATTCTTCGAATCTGTTACGAGATTGTGTTACGACATTGTCATTTAATGCTCGATTAATACTATCTGCTCACTTCCCTGGTTGGCTTTTGTTTAAAATGGTAATTAAATTTGTAGATATAGATTACTATTGGAATCTAGGATATATTGATATTTTTTAACAGATGTCGTGCGTTGTTTATTTTTACAATACTAGGCTTAATTTGATTGTATAATTATATAATTAATAGGATTGGATATTGCAACTAAACAGCAGGTGTTCTTAGTCCACGCAACACCCACACCATAGAAATATGAGTAATGAAGTTGGATTATAATTTGTTTGTCTTATCTTATTGCAAATATTTAAACTTCATGTTTCTTTGTGCTCTGTGTGTCTTCTAGGTTAATAACTTTGGTTTTTTGGTGGATAATTTCAATGTTTACAATGCTTGTTACGATGTCATTAGAACGCGTATGCTACAAGTTCGGGATGCATGGTTCTATTGTTTTAAATAGTCCGCTTAACTGTTGCTTCGGAAACTTCTTTATAGCAGCCATTCTCAAAGTGTGTTCCGCGGAAACCTAGGGCTATAAAATACTGCAAAAAATACCTACCAAAGGGAGATTATAAGGTTACATCTAAATATTCCAACTAAATATTACGTAATATTACAATGCAATGTGATTATTCATAAATACATATAAATCAGTTGTTTTATAATTATATTAAGGCTTTTTCCTTCGCCAAAAAAGTTTGAGAACCGCTGCTTTATAGTTTTAATTTTCATATTATATATAATCTGATTCGAATGGTTTGAATGCGCAATTTGCGACATGACCCCCGACATTTTGCCTGTTTCTAATGACAATTACATCGGGGAGATCGCGTGACTCACGATCCGGCCCCCTGTGCGAGTTACCACAATCGCTGTCTGCCACTGCAATATTAGGTAGGCATTTATTCTTGGAATTGCGTCCAGCTATTTTTGAATTCGCCTGGTTTGTAACTAACTGCATTGTCCTTGTAAATATTCGTTTATTATTAAAGTAAAATTACAGTACGATATTCGATGGTCCCACACTAGGCAATGCCTGTCACGTGGGCATCTAGAATATACAGAACACGAATAGTAAATTTAAATCATGTGAGAATATTTAAAAAATTGTTGCTATGTGAAATTGTTGCTATGTGAGATTGTTGCTATGTGAAATTGTTTACTTGTTGCCTCTTATATTGTTTATTGCAATTCTCTGGTTGTTTGGTTTTCCAAGTGATGTTAAATGCATAATTATTAATTAGATATATCGTATATTATAATTAATGTATTGTATTGTAATAAGTTTTAGCGGTTTATTATCGCAATAGGTAACTTTATATAAATTTATATATATTAACTAGCTGACCAGGCGAACTTTGTTCCGCCTTAGAAGCAATAAATAAGCAGATTTTACATTTTATTAATTCAATTTTTTATTAAGAAAAACAAATAAATAAAATCAAATATTTTAATGATTCTTTATTGTTCATGTATTTTAGTGCATAGATTGCACTCTTCTCTTCACTTTGTGATATACGACAACATTACTCCCTCCAAAAAGGAAAGCTCAATATCCAAAACGCGCAAGGGTTTACTTCGTCGTGAGGAACGATGTAGTGCCTCGTTTAATGCTGCAGATGTTGAGAGTTGAGTTGAGGCTATTCAAGATCCTGCTGTTGAGCTTTAGGAGGCCCAGCTGATTTGTCTCCGTGTCCATTTGATAAATTTTGTTGTGTGATTTGAGTTGATGCACCAGGTTGATAAGTGAACGTGTCTGGTAAAACATGATCATTGACATCAACCCTACCTCGTTTTGATCCACGACTATAATAGGAATAATTCTTCGGCTTCTTGTTGTTACTCACAGTATCGTTTTTCGTTTCCAAACTGTTATCGTTACGAATGACATCGTTGTTCTCATCGTTAGTTTCTCTTCGCCTAAGTTGATCAGAGTGTTTCCGTTTGATTACTCCATTGTTCATTTCAACTTGATAGGAGTAAGTCTTGGTGCGTTTTGATATAATTCCTGGTTCAGAGCCTTTCCCTATAAATTTGTTAACCCAGACTATGTCTCCAATCGAATATTCTGGTAGAATAGTTTCTTTAACTGATGGCCTGAGTTCCTGGAATAACCTAACTCTGTCAAGATCTTCCTTGACGCTTGATTTAAGAAAATCAAACGTAGTGCGCATTTATCTTCCAAACAACATTTCGCTTAGTTGGTATCATTACCTTAGTTGGCGAATCTTTTTTATTCACTGGATATGTTTGGCTGCTTTCATTGTCGCTAGATTCGCTAGACGTGTTGTGTCGTGCTAGGCGTCTCGTTCGAAACTGTTTATGCGTTGCTTTGCCGCTACTAATGCACACTTTTGAGAAGTGGTTGTTCTTCCCGCATAACCTACAGCGTTTGCCTCTGACTGGACATTCTTCTAAATTAGCGTGATAGTCTCCTCCGCAGAAGACGCACATTTGATTGTTTCGTAGTTGACGTTTCTTCGATTTCAAAGTATCGTTACTTCTCGTTGTTCGTATAAAATGTTGCATTATTAATAAAATATAAATGCAGTTTTAACATGAAAAAGCTGTTTATTTTCAACCACAATGACATAAGTGACAATTGTTTTTTAATTATGTAACAACTTTATGTATCAGTTTATTGTTAATTATAAATTATTAAGACCATTAATCGAAATATAAACTATCCTATATCTCAAGTTAGACCAAATTACACATAAAATGCCAACTTTCATCGAAATCGGTTGACTTGGTGAAGAGTTCACTGGGAACATACATATGACACTGGATTTATATATATTAAGATATGTGAGGGAACATTGCAGTGAAATTATTTTAAGTAGACTAAGGTCGTTTTTCTTATTGAGTTGAACTGTTTTCCATTTGATGACGCGTCCGCAATCACGAGCGCTTAACTCATGTTTCAATACAATAGAAAAATTACTGGCATTGTCATTTGTGAGTCAGTATGCTAGATTTCTTCTTAAATTTGTTTTTTTCTTCGGCTTGTTGAATATGTGAATTAGTATGTCCATTGTAGGCTGGTCGTGCGAAATAGCCATTGCTACATGAGTTGGGTTCGTGGGAGTTTATTCACCTGGTTCAGTTTCGATATCTAAAATGTTAAATACAAGGACAATATACATCACATTACAGCATCTTTAGTTCACATATTAGCCTCTTGTTTTTTTTTATAATTAATTGTGTTTTCTTTTGTTTTGTTACGTCAGATTTATATTTAGTTTCACGTGTTCACGTATTAACATAGTCCAGCGGTTCTTAAACTTTTTTGGCGAAGGAAAAAGCCTTAATATAATTATAAAAAACTGATTTATATGTATTTATGAATAATCATATTGCAATGTAATATTTAGTTGGAATATTTAGAGGTAACCTTATAATCTCCCCTTGGTAGGTATTTTTTGCAGTATTTTAGCCCTAGGGTTCCGCGGAAGTCGGAACACACTTTGAGAATGGCTGGCATAGTCCTGACATTTAAGTTGTAGGAATAAAATCGTCTTGACGTGAAGGTGCGGTAACATTTATGGTGTACCTAATAGCTAAGGAAGGGAGCGCCAGTTTAGTGTCACGGGGCTAATGTTTGTATATTTTTAGGTCAATAATATAAAGTAGAATAATTCTTGTTTTGTTTATATTTATTATGGATGTTAATTCAGTAGTAAAAATACTATAGTAGTGTAGGCTGAAGTCGGCATAGCGGGAGCTAGTTTTAAAAGGTCTAATATTAATACAACCAATAGACATTGGTTTAACGAGAGAATTAAGTTTTATGATGGAAAATGTTTGAGTGTATTAAAAATTATACAAGTAAGAGCGAACTTCTGATTTTAAAGATATAGAATGAAGATAACATTGGTAAGTATGAGATATGTAATCTAGAATATTTGTGAATCTACATATATAAAAATCAATGGCACTTTTCGTTGTAATTTTATAACTCAAGAACGGGCTCACCTATCGAAACCAAATGTTTAGGCTTTGTTCGGACTATTTAGTAGATGGTTTATGTGAGGTTTGCACAAAATCGGTAGAGCGGTTCTTCATTTATCACATTTATTGTAACAAATTAATTCAATAAATGGCGGATTGTCAAATTGAAACTATTTTCAGTGTTGACAGTAATTGAAACTTTTAATGTCATTCATGCTGTTTGATGCATGAATTTGATGTTCCAATTTTTTTTTCAATATTTCACTTTATATGTAGCGAAGTATAATATAAATAAAAGTAACTCTAAAATAGGTATTGACAAGCGCTATTCGTAATTGTATTATTGAAATGAGAAATACAATTTGTAATAGTTCTTTACATTTAAATAAATACGTAAATTAGTTCTGTATTTCGGATCTTTTTAATTTGCTTGGGAACAAATATTGAAACTGTTAAAGTAATATATGCGGTGTCTGCTGTCATGAACTGTTTAGAAATCGATACGTGACTGATTTTAGAAGTGTTTCTTATATTTTTAAAGTTTAAAAGAAACGTGTACCTCCTGTTATCTAATTGTGTTTTTTTCATCTAATTTGAAGACTATTTGCCTTTGTTTGAAATTTCTAGACCGTAAGTTACTGATGCGGGAAATCCTCGTAGATTGTTCACGGTTGTTTTATCATAGTTTTGTACCAACGACAAAGTTCGTTTAACAGCATTTTAAGAGTAACTGCGAATTGTTTTTAGATTTTTTTTTAATTTAAACTTATAATACAGTTAACCTTTTGCTGATTGTACATAGTTCGTCTCAAAGGTTCAAAATGACAAATAGTGTGCCTTCCCCTCTTGGACCTGTTTACAAAAAAAATACACAATAAAGAACTGATTTTTTCACTCTAGTGACAAAGAAAATTAGTTTTTCCGACGCTTTCACTTGTTTGTGACCTCCTATAGTTTACCTTTTTGTCTAAATTTCCGCACGATGGTCATGGTAACTAGACCGGTTTGGTGTATTAAAAAAACGCAATTAACTTTGTTATTATGTAAGACAATTATGTGAGTGTTCACACTCTGAACATGATGACTACTGTTTTTTAATTTGGGTTAGATTAGTCGTTATTACGCTTATTATAATTATGTTTTATGTAATTTGTGTTAATTAGAATTTTTATTTTTGGGTTAATTTATAGCGGTAGTATTACTGACCTACCTCAAAAAATTTTTAAGTAATGTTTTTCATTTTCTTTTGCTCAGCTTGTGTAGTGCTGTCTCGAGTTTGGTTGCCAGTTGAGATAAATATTTGTAATTTATAGATATGATGTTTGTTTTGGGTCTGAGTGCGTTTGTACCGTCCTCGTCCTGATATCAATAGCACAAGGTATCCTAGTCTGGGTAAGGTTAGGTTATTGTATATGTATGTATATGTTAGGTTTTGACATTTATTTTGTTTATTTTGTTTTTGGAAATGCTTATGTAAAAGAATAGTGCGGATTAAAAATGAATTGAAAACATAATTGTCACAATGCATTGTGATAATAAAAGGATAAGAAAGACAACAAAGATGACAGTGACAGAATAAATGTCAAAACTTAAAATCTTCTGTAATAAATATTTTCAGCTTGTATAGGCATAGCGACATATGTATAATGTATATGTATTTATTAATTTTTTATTATGAAGTTAAGTGGGTAACCAGATATTTCCGCTATAAAAATGACGTAGACAAATCTCTTATCAGAGTTTTCTTGTTTCAGCTGAACGATGACGATAGACAAGCAGTTGGTTTGGGCGCGAGACCCGGTCGAGGGTTTCGTGCTTGGCCGTTTTCACGAGCTCATGGGAGACGAGGCGGACGTCTTTCCCATTGACAACAAACATCCCAAGAGGACTTGCCATTTTGAAGATATCTTTCCTGCTGGAGATCCTAATAAGCATGTCGATGATAATTGTGAGTTCCATCCGTAGTAACATCAGATCAGTGGGCTTATCACGAATTTTAGCCTGGCTTTCGAACCGAGTTCGCTTCAAGCAATTTGTATGGAAATTTGAGCAGCGCCACCGCGTGCGGATTTGGAACTACAATATTTTAGATACTTTTTGTTAATTTTCGAACGCCTCGATCTTTCGTTCATTTGATAGATTGCTGGTGCTCGTTAGTCGTTAGTAAAAAATCATGATCCCGATTGCTAACGGATCCGTTTTACTTGTGACAACTCGATTCGAAAGCCAGACTAAATTCGTGATAAGCCCACAGGAGGCTTTGTCTAGACTCTGTTACGCAGATGCATTTGTTTTGATTATTCCACCCAAATAAATGATATTAAGCAGCTTAAAGTAGTTGAAATTATTTCACACAATTTTTTTTTGTCAACTCAAAAAAACTAGAAATAAATTATGTCTTATGTTATGTGCCTTTCTATTGTAAAATATGTAATGTGTTTGTAGAATGCTCTAAGTGGGATGAGCCAGTAATAATACTATTTATTATGTTTAATCTATACTATTATATAAAGAGGAAACATTTGATTGTTTGTATGTATTGAATAGGCTCCGAAACTACTGGACCGATTTGAAAAATTCTTTTACCATTAGAATCGTAAAAAATCCCTGATGAACATAGGCTATAAAATTATTTTCAATTGTTTTTTTTTAAATATTACATTTTAAGTTCACACAATTCGACGTCTATGATATTTCTTCTTTTTTTTTTTGTTCCATTTTAAGGCAAAGGGAACGAGCCCATACAGCCAGATATATTGTATTTCACTTTATTTTAAGTTCACACAATTCGAAGTCTGTGCCTAATTTTGGCGGGCAGATGTGCTGTCAGTTTTTCAATTGTTTTTTAAGATATATTTCATTTTATTTTGAACTACATTGTAATTCATGTCTAATTCAATGAAACATTGACATACAAAGATGAAATTTGACAGGGAGGTAGTTTATAGTTAGTTGACGTCTGCAAAGTACGGATTTTGCAACAGGGCCAGATTAAGGAGTTGTAAGGGCTCTCGCAGGTTTGTATATTTTTTTGCTACAAACTAGAAATTTGACGGAGAGGCAGTTAGTAGATTTTGCAACAGGGGTGTGGAAGGCATTTTCTGTTGACTGAAATATGAAACATCATTAAACTTCACAGTACTTTATATCTTCATTATTACGCAGACGTAGTCGCGGGCAACTGCTAGTATATAATAAAGAGGAAACATTTGATTGTTTGTTTGTATGTCTTGAATAGGCTCCGAAACTACTGGACCGATTTGAAAAATTCTTTTACCATTAGAATCGTACATTATCCCTGATGAACATAGGCTATAGAATATTTTCAATTGTTTTTTAAAGAAATATTACGTTTTATTTTAAGTTCACATTGTAATTCATATCTGATTCAAAAAATTTAAAAGTCCTCTCGAAATCAGCTTGACATACAAAAATGAAATTTGACAGAGAGGTAGCTTATAGTTAGTTGACGTCTGCAAAGAACGAATTTTGCAAGAAGGCCAGATAAAGAAGTTCTAAGGGCACTCTGAAGTTTGTATGAAAGTCATTAATTTTTTTGCTACAAACTTGAGATTTGACAGAGAGGTAGTTAGTATATTTTGCGACTGGGGTGTGATAGGCATTTTCTGTTGACTGAAATATGAAACATCATTAAACTTCATATTATTTTATATCTTCATTATTACGCAGACGTAGTCGCGGGCAACTGCTAGTATATTATATTTATATATTTATGTGCATGCGTGTGTATAGGTGCATACATATGCAATTAAAGCTTACTTTTAAAAATTATTTTTGCACTATATATTTAATATGTAATCTTGTGAATTAGTGCAATTGTGAAATGCATTATCGATATCATTCGATATGAAACGTTATCGATTGGAGATTAATTGATATCACTAATTGATTAAAAGGAAATGTACAGTAAAAGGATGTTTGTATATTTTTTAGTGTTTAATTCCATTAAAAATTAAGATCTTGTTTTTGTTATAGGTGAACTGATGTTTTTAAATGAGGCGTCTCTTTTGAACAATATCGTAGAAAGATACAAGAAAGATAAGATTTATGTAAGTTGTTACTTTTTCAATATTAATTAAAACGGAAATTGTATAGCGAAAGGAACTATCAAGTTAACAATCTCAATGACGGCCTATGTAGCGTAGTGGTGGGTCAGTCTATTATGTAAAGGCTCAGGGTTCGATTTCTGATCTGAATAAAAAAAAAGTAAACATTTGGATGCTCAGAGTTGAGGTTGGTTCCACAATCAGGGCTTTTTACGATATGCGAGATTATGAACACTAGAACTCAAAATGACCGGATGACTTGTGCTTGCAAAGTATTAAATATAATTCAGTAAATTTATTGTAGAATTTTAAAAAATAGAATTGTTTACAAAAAAAAAAAATCAGTAAGGTTTTACATAAAAGTTTTGTGAAGAATTTTTGAAACCGGTCATATTGACCGGTTGGTAGTTCTAGTGTTAAATAATTTTATCTTTACAGACATACGTTGCAAATATATTGTTGGCTGTGAATCCGTATAAGGATATAAAAGATATGTACTCATCTGCCACTATTAAAAAGTATCAAGGGAAGTCGCTTGGGGAGTTGCCGCCTCACGTGTTTGCATTGGGTTAGTATTTATTAGCAAACTGATTTTCTAAAATAGCAGCTGTATGACCACATTTTGTCTGTTGCTAAGCACTGATTAATAAATGTAATGTATATAATAGTTGCCTTTGATATATCGAGTGGAGACTTCCAGGTTGAAAGAGTACACTCTTTTCTTTATACCCTTTAACCCTCCGTCGGGCGCGGCCGATCTCACAGTCACAGCAATTATAGGTTCTATAAACTCTTTTATGAAGTCTTTTAGTTTTTAATCTGATTTAAAGGGGGAAAAAATTCTATTACTTTTGTATAAAATTTATTTCTAAACATTCCAATAAAAAGGATTGAGTTTGATTTTCATCTTAGATTTAATTAGAAAAAAAAATCTCAATTGAGCTCGTCAAGCACGCCACGTCCGATCTAAGGAGTTTTTGAGGGGCGCCCGACGAAGGGTTAGGCTACTATATTTCCTAAATGTTAGATCACTTCACGAGGGTACGTTTGAAAGTGTTGGGCTACTAAATTATCTTTAATAAGATAATTTTAAAATATATTATTATTGTGATAGCGTGGTTAGCTGTAAGTCCCGAGTTCGATACAAGATTGTATTCATATTTATTCATACTAGCTTTCACTATACCGGCCTGCGTAGTTAGTAAAACTGAATGTACTGTTTTAGCCGATAAAGCGTTTCGTGATATGAAGTCGTTGAAGCAGTCACAATCTATCATAGTGTCCGGAGAATCTGGTGCTGGAAAAACAGAATCGACTAAATACATATTGAAGTATTTGTGTGATTTGTGGGCGAAAGCTGCTGGACCTGTTGAGCAGAAAATTTTGGATGGTGTGTACTTTTTTTGTTTGTTTGTAATTATTTCTTTAAAACGTCTCTGTAGACATTTTTAAAAAGTAAACTTAATGAGAAGAACTTAAGTTAAAATTTAAATATTAATTAAAATTTTCAGCCAATCCAATACTCGAAGCATTTGGAAACGCGAAAACGACTCGCAACAATAACAGTTCACGTTTTGGCAAATTCATGGAAGTGCATTTCAATAGTAAATATCAAGTTGTCGGTGGTTATATATCGCATTACCTTCTAGAAAAGTCTAGAATATGTACTCAGAGTTCAGAGGAGAGGAATTATCATGTGTTTTATTTACTCTGCGCCGGCGCACCTCAAGCTTTGAGAGATTCACTCAAAATTACCAAGCCTGATGACTATTTGGTGAGTTATCAATATTTATATTTAAAAAAAATACATTTATATCTATAATTATAATGAAACTTATTTGCAGTACCTAAAAAATGGATGCACACAATATTTCACTTCAAGCAGCTCTGAGAAGAAAATTAGCGCTAATCAGAAAAGTAAACAACATCAAGCTAAGGGCGGTCTCAAAGATCCAATGTTGGATGACGTGGAAGATTTTCAAAGATTAAATCAGGTTAGTTCGTTCTTTTGGAGTAAAGAGAAGACATGTCAAGAAGTCTGCCAACATTTTTCTGTGATAAGAGTAAACAAAAATTCTGTGCCCCATGTTAGTCTTTTAACTGCGTTACTTGAAAAGAAGAAATATTTGAAATAAGATTAAATTGAAAATAAAAAATCGTTATTTCTCATGGGTCTATTATATCAAGCTCATTTCGAAATGTATATGACGATAAGAAAAAAAAACTCTCCGTTCATTGCCAATTGTTTAACTATAAATTAATCATTTTTAAAAATTTGATACAATTAATATAAATAAAGCTAGTACACACGGCGATTTTCAAATGGATACAGTTTTTGTAGGTATATAAGCGATAGAAAGAGAAACGATCGCGGTGTCGTGAACGGCAAAGGAGATATCTGCATTCCTTTCACACATACCTCAACTTTGACACGATAATAATATAGTTATCCCTTTCTAACGATTGTTTCTTCCAGTCCAAAGTTCAATCTGTATCCATTTGAAGATTGTCAACTGTATCTAAGTATATTAACAAATTAATAATATAAAAAGAATTGCAAACAGTAGTGATATCGGTGTTTGGTTTGTTTTTAGTCTTACCCTTATAAGAACTGAAGTATATTTTGCTTGATTTTAGGCCTTGTCACGTGTCGGTATGACGAATGATGAAATAAATGCAGTGTACTCTATCGTTGCTGGTGTATTGCATTTAGGAAATATTGAATTTGAAGAAGATCCTACTGATGCTAAAGGTTGTTATATAACTATTCTTCTACTTCTAAGAGACTTGAAGAATCTAATAAGAAAGAGTGTTATAGTGTTAAAATCACTGTGATGAGCATTAAAAAATCACAGTGATAAATATCGTTTCAAAATCATTTAAATTATAATGCTTCAGAATTATAAAATATTTTTTGTTCATGTATTTTAAAAGGTAATTGCCCCTCTTTCTAAATAGTAATTATGTACGTGACAAAATAACTGTGATTTCTTTGGAACTGTAATAATAGTCACTTTTGTATGAAAATTTTGGATTATTAATAGTGCATTTCGAATATGCAGGTGGTTGCAAAGTTCGTGGGTCGAGTGCAGATTGTCTCCATAATGCTGCTCGTGCGTTGGGAGTGGAGGCTGGAGAGTTGCGAATGTCATTGGTGTCCAGGTTGATGCAGAGCTCACGAGGTGGCCTCAAAGGAACCGCTATCATGTTAGTTATCCTATGACATGCATATATACCTATAAATAAATAAATTCTTTATTGCAAAAAAAAATGAATAACTTTTTCACGTAGGCGAGCTTAATGCCGTTGGCATTATCAACCAGCTAATTTTTGTCGGTGTGAGCGGTGATATTTGGTGCAATGTGAAGAAAATAATAACTAAATATACACAATACATACATTACATAAAATAATAAATAATATATACATACATATTATTTACATAGTATTAAATAGATACATATTTATGAAGAAAGGTTATACCTAAGTGAATGAAATAAATAATAGAATTAAGAGATATTTTGTTTTATAATACATTCTTATACACGCTAATTAATTAATAATAATAATAATAAAGTTCTTTATTTGAAAAAGCTTCACAAATCGACGAACTTAATGCCTAAAGGTATTTTCTACCAGCTAACCGGCCTGAAGGAAGAAAATAATTCAGAAGGTGCATAGAGAAAGTTACGAATTTATATAGAATATTATTAATAAATACTTTGTGTATATAAATTATAGATATTTTGTAATAAATAAATAAATAGCGTGCATCATTTATTTCTTTTTTTAGTCAATTTGTTACTGTATTTCTTATGTCGGTCATGATTTGTATGTGATATATGAAATTTGTATAGCACAGTGATTTTTTTCATATTACAGGGTACCGTTAAAGATTTATGAAGCGACGAACGCGAGGGATGCATTAGCGAAAGCTGTATATAGCAGATTGTTCGACTACATTGTATATAGAATCAATACTAGTATCCCGTTCCAGGCATCCGCTTATTACATTGGTGTACTGGATATTGCTGGATTTGGTAACGATTTTCTTTTGTTTATATGTACCTGTAATATATGATAAAGTCAATAGATAAAAGTACATAAAGATTGTGTACTTTTAGGGTTAAAAATTGATTGTATTATTGTTGTGTTTAAATATTTATGTAATTTATTTATTTATAAAGCCTACCTACAAAATTTCATTATGACTAGTGAGGGATACACTTCTAATAAAATTACAAAAATTTATAATTTAGATGTTACACAATAATGTAAATGAAACTAAAAAAAATACAAGAATCAAATAGTAAAAAAATACTAAAATAAAAAATTAAATTAAAACACTAATTAGTTAGTTAAAGATAGTTAGTATCGAGATGTTTCCTGTATTTTAGCTTGTTGTGGGAAGGAAGAAGCATCTATGTCAGTTCTTTTAAATAAATAATTATATTGACTAATCAGTGGGCTTATCACGAATTTAGTCTGGCTTTCGAGTCGAGCTGTCACAAGTAAAACAGATCCGTTAGCAATCGGGATCATGAATTTTTACTAACGACTAACAAGCACCAGCAATCTATCAAATGAACGAAAGATCGTTTGAAAATTAACAAAAAGTATCTAAAATATTGTAGTTCTCAATCCGCACGCGGTGGCGCTGCTCAAATTTCCATACAAATCGCTTGAAGCGAACTCGGTTCGAAAGCCAGACTAAAACTCGTGATAAGCCCACCGATCAAGTGGCGAATATTGAATTTATTTCAGAATACTTCCAAATGAATAGTTTCGAACAATTCTGCATCAATTATTGTAATGAGAAGCTCCAGCAGTTCTTCAATGAGCGGATTCTTAAAAATGAACAGGAACTATATAAGAAGGAAGGACTCAATGTACCTGAGATTAGATTCGTCGATAATCAGGATTGTATTGGTGAGTAGTTGGATCGAGTTTTTATATTGAAAACATTACTCGAGCTTGTGTGACTTGAGGAACTTCAATTTTGAGTGACTCAAGTATCTGGTTGCTATTTAACCATATACAGTGAAACTACTTGTCAGAAAGACCTGAAATTTCATGTGAGTGTGTCTCATGTGAACCTTTTTTTTACAGATTGTTTAAAGTTAAACTTTAATATTATAGTATATTACATTATGTAATCATTCCAATGTATAAATTGTAAAAATAGTAAATTCTTTACAGATTTAATTGAAAGCAAAACAAACGGTGTTTTCCATATCTTGGACGAGGAATCGAAGCTGCCTAAGCCAGAGTTTGGTCACTTCACGCATTCTGTACACAAAAATCTAGGTGGAACTAAGTCTAGGTATGTATATTGTACACAACGATTTTCAAATGGATACAGTTGTAGGTATATAACCGATAGAAAGAGAATCGAACGTGTCGTGAACGGCAAAGGCGATATCTGCATCCCTTTCAGACATGCCTCAACTTTGACACGATAATAATGTAGTCATCCCTTTCTAATGATTGTTTCTTTCAGTTCAAAGTCCAATCTGTATCCATTTGAATATTGTTAACTGTACTTTCCAAAGTAAAAAAGAAATGAGTCGATATAGTGAGAGCTTGTATTTGTTATAGAGTTTTGTATATGATAAAGATGTCTTTTATATTCGTATTAAGGTTGCAATTGCCTCGCGCGTCCCGTCTGAAGGCACACCGCACTCTGAGAGATGATGAGGGATTCCTTCTGAGACACTTCGCTGGTGCCGTTTGTTATAATACTGTAAGTTTTAATATTATAATACTTAGAATTATACGGGTTCATGTAATGACCTATTTGAATTGGTAGGTTTATCTTTTACAATAAAATCGTTTTTAAAAAACTACTATACTTTCTACAGACTACATTCCGTCTTAATGGCTTGGAGAGACATGTTGATGTCAAATTTGGCGCGTAATATTGTAATGTTTTGAAATAATTAATACTGTGTTTTTTTATTATCAGAATCAATTCATTGAGAAGAACAACGACGCTCTGCATGCCTCACTCGAGTTCCTAGTACAAGAATCTAATAATAATTTGGTACAACAACTATTCCAAAATACAGATAACAATAACGCTAAAGGCAAACTTAACTTCATCTCTGTCGGTGCTAAGTTCCAAACACAATTATCACAATTAATGGACAAGTTGAAAGACAACGTAAGTGTTTTTATATATAATATATACCTTTTTTTTATTGATAGCCCAGCATATGACCACACTCCGCCTGATGTTAAGCTAGAGTGCGGTCCATGAGCGTAGACAACTGTTACCGCAGACAGAATCCGCGCGCAACAGTCGACTCCACTATGGCGGCTTGAGGAGACGAATGTGCTCTGTCCAAATTGACAGGGCACACTCCTCTCGTTATCCCGGTTACTTCCAAGCTGATCCCGAAACGCGACTAGGTCACTTCACGGGTGTTCCGCTTGAAAGTGGTGGTACTTCCCCAGGACGGCATACCGGGCTAATGCCATCATCAGTCTGCCTACCACTCTTTAAAATATATAAAGATATATATTTTTTAAATAAATAGTTTCAACCGAGAGTGGAACCCAGGGTCTTAGTGCAACTGTCATGCCAACCGCTAAGAAATACAGGTCGTCTGATTATCATTAACTCAATCAGACTATATTAATTTTTTATTTTAATCTTGTATAGGTAATAAAATTGGTATTGCGTATAATCCTACTAGTTAAAGAAGCTTTGTATACATAGATCTTAGGTCAAGCCGGAGTTTGGTCTATAAGCGGGTAATTGTTACTACAAATAAATATCTAGGTCAGGGCTTTTTCTCATTACACCTGACTTGTACTAATACACTAGGCTAATAGTCATAAATCATGTACAAACGACAATTTTTAAATGGATACAGATTGGACTTTGGACTTGAAGAAACAGTCATTAGAAAGGGATAACTATATTCTTTTCGTGTCGTAGTTGAGGCATGTGTGAAAGGGATGCAGATATCTCCTTTGCCGTTCACGACATCAGGATCGTTTCTGTTTCTATTGCTTTATACCTACAAAAATTGTATCCATTTCCAAAATTGTCATGTGTACGATCTAATGTTTGTTTTAGGGTACAAACTTCGTGCGTTGCATAAAGCCTAACTCCAAAATGGTTGGGTCTACTGTCGAAGGTGGGTTGGTATTGACCCAGTTGGAATGCAGTGGTACTATATCCGTGTTAGAGTTGATGGCACACGGATATCCGTCACGAGCGCCCTTCAATGATTTACATTCGATGTATAAGCAATATTTACCACCGAAATTGACCAAGCTGCCACCAAAAACTTTCTGTGAGGTACGGATTTTTTCAACTAGATCTTTGGTAGTGAAAAAAAGTCTTACTTTCGGCTCCTGTCATTACTGTCAATTTTTATTTCAGGCTGTACTGCATAGTTTTAAATTATCAGACAAAGATTATAAATTTGGTTTGACACGTGTATTTTTCCGTCCCGGGAAATATTCCGAGTTTGACACTATAATGAGATCGGATCCAGAAAATTTGAAGACCATAGTCGATGCCGTGCTCGCGTGGCTTATCAAATCTAGATGGAGAAAGAGTATATTTGCGGCTCTTTCTATTATTAAACGTAAGTTGATTCATTAGTTTAAATTTATATTAGAGAGAGAGGGACAGAGCATATGTATAAGTGAGTGAAAGAGATCAAACGATATATGAATACATATAAATATCACAGAATATCTTTATCACAGTCTTTTTTTCTATTGTTGGTTATTTTTACTCAATAGAGTAAGATGTTATTAATTGTAATTGGATTTATAATTTACTAGCTTTTACCCGCGGCTTCGCTCGCTAAAAATAATAAAGTGGCATCTAACCACAAAAATGACACCTAGCCTCGAAAATTCAAATAGTTTTATACTGCATATATAAAAATGACAGACGGGAATAAAAATAAATATAGAAAAATTCCAAACAGCTGAAACTATAGTCAATTGGAAACTATAGTAAAAAAATAATATATATATTTTTTTTTTAATAAAAAGTATCCTATGTTACTTCTAGTACCTCCATAAATATGTGTACAAAGTTTCATGATGATCGGTTAAGTAGTTGTTGCGTGAAAATGTAACAAACAAACTCACATTCACATTTATAATGTAGTAGGGATAGACGAGTCTATAAACAAACAGGTCTGTATATAAATTACTTACATAGTTGGAATTAAATCGTGTTGTTAGGTAGCAATGATTTTTAATTAATTAATTTAAAATGTTTAATTAATAATTGCTCCTCTAGTTTAAATAAGTCTATATTGAAATGAAATTTCAGTGAAAAACAAAATTGTGTACCGACGGGAATGTCTCATAATTATTCAGAAGATGGTGCGTGGTCATGTAACGCGGAAACGTCACAAGCCACGTATTAACGGCTATATTAAGATACGTAATCTGGAAAATAACTTGAAGAAAATGGAACAAGTGACCGTACAACTCAAGTCTGAAAAGGCCAGCGTCCAGAAGAATATAGAAAACCTTAGGGCTTCTATCATAGCTGCTTGTGACAGTATTAAGGTTAGTTGCGAATATATATACTTTTTATTTATGATTAAATAAGAATTGAAAAGCCGGCATAGTGGAGTCGACTATTGCACGCGGACATCTGTCTGTGGTAACAGTTGTCTATGCTCATGGACCGCACTCTAGCTTAACATCAGGTGGAGTGTGGTCATATGCTGGGCTTTCAATAAAAAAAAATGGAAATAAATATTTGTTCGTAGTGATTGAATAAAAAGATTCTATTAATTAAAAATAAATTAAGTCGGTACCACCGATTATGTTCAGACGACAATTTTAAAACGGATACAGATTGGACTTTGAACTTGAAGAAACAATCATTAGAAAGAGATAACTATATTCTAATCGTGTCGAAGTTGAGGCATGTGTGAAAGGGATGCAGATATCTTCTTTACTGCTCACGACACCGCGATCGTTTCTCTCTCTATAGCTTATATACCTACAAAACTTGTATCCATTTGAAAATCGCCATGTGTACACATTGGTCGGTCAATGTCGATATTGTAATATAGATATTCAATAAAGTCCATCGTCCCGAGGTAGTTAGTACCACCACTTTCAAGCGTAGAAGTGTTGACTCGAGAATAAACGCGGTCTTGAAATGCGGTCTGCTTCTGAAATATGATTAGGCGTGGTAATATACAATCCCTGGATGGTATAGTCGGTTAACAACAACAATAATATCCCATCAGTCTACCTTCCAATCCTATTTTTCCCTTTTAATTTACTTTTATTATTATTATTACTTATAAAAACTATTTTAACAGAAAAATGTTAATATAAAACCAGCGGAGATTGATGAATACTACTTGAAGTTATCCAAAAACGTTGAGATTCAGAGGGGTGCTTTGCAGAAGGCAATGGTCGATCAGAAAAATAGGTTGGTAACAATTATGTCTTGCATTAGGTTAGATATTTAATACTAATCAAACGCTTTTATATGTAATACAGGGAAGAACAGGAAAAATTGAAGAAAATGGAGGCGGAGTTGCGTGCGGCTGAAGAGGCTAAGTTGCGCGAACAAGAGAGGATTAGACAGGAGGAAGATAATAGGAGACTGTAAGTGTTTCCCTTTTATATGTAACTAGCTGTTGCCCGCGGCTTCGCGCCCGTTAAGAAATATTATTATTAATTAGGTATAGTTTTTGCGGCTTTATTTTTGTTTAGCGTGTGTAAAAACGTCTTCATCATAGTAACTCCAATCTTTAATTCCATTTCAATCAGTCGAAAATCTAATAAGATTTATACAAACTTTCATCCCCTATTTTATGCCCTTAGGGGTAGAATTGATCAAAATCCTTTCTTAGCGGATGCCTACGTCATAACATCTACCTGCATGCCAAATTTCAGCCCGAACCGTCCAGTGGTTTGGGCTGTGCGTTGATAGATCACTATGTCAGTCAGTCAGTCACCTTTGAGTTATATATATTTAGAAGAAGATAGATTGTAGAGTGATTGCTTACGGGGTTCTTCCGCGAAATATGTAGTCGTGGTTAGGAAATCACTGAAATCATGAAAAAAAAACAGATTTTTTTTGTTATAATAACAATCTTTATTTAGCCAAAAATGCAAAACCCTAGATACAATCTACTAATAATAGGATTGTGTTTCTGTAGATATATTATAAATACAAATATACATTAGTACTGTACATTCATATTGGACTCTAGTAAGTATGACATTTAGCCGGCGTATCAATTTAACCTTTAACTACTGAGGGACTGTCAGGTTTTGAGAAAATAAAATATTTGAATTACTCTAATTAGTTAATTTGTTGATTTTTTAAAATAATTTAATTTATTCTTGCTGATTTATGATCTCATGTGATGTTTTCTTTGATATGATAGTTAATTATATACAAATAAAAATTATAAAAAAATCATTTTATTTTATTTAAATAGATCCACAGAAGCTAAATATTAAAAACCCTAATTTTTTTTAAATATAAGCACATATATATGTACGGGTCTAAGAGGCCCCCACGTCCGTGTTTACGTGAAATTAAATTCACCTCAGTAGCTAAAGGTTAATCGGACATTTCATAGGTAAGTAAGCCGCATAAAAATGAGTTACATTTTTTTTTTGTAGCAAAGCAGAAATGGAAACACGTCGCAAAGCTGAGGAGGCGGAACGCTTGAAACGCGAGGAACATGACCGTGAAGCTGCAAAACAGTTACAGCTGCAAATGCAGGAAGCAGCTCAGCTCGATTTGGAGAGCAGGAGCAGGTACATGCTTTATGCTGTTAGTTATAAGGTTACATCTAAATATTCCAACTAAATATTACGTAATATTACATTGCAATATGATTATTCATAAATACATATAAATTAGTTTTTTATAATTATATTAAGACTTTTTCTTTCGCCAAAAAAGTTTGAGAACCGCTGATCTACAGGCATCAAAGTTAATAACTTAGTATATATTTAATCAAACTTATTTATTTATATATTTTAAGGAATTTATCATTTTAAGGCTACGGCTAAAGGTTAATCTTCTGTCATAAGATAAATGATTCATTTTGATAACAAAACAGTGTAACTGAGATGATTGTGTGTATGTGTGTTGGTGTGCTGGAATGCATGTGCTACATACTTAGGTACTAGTTTTATTTACATTAATTGTATTACATTGTTAGACATGCTGTAAATTAATCAAAAATGTACATATATACTAACATGATACAGTAATGCCCCGCTTTACGCGAGGGATACGTTCCGGAAAGAATCGCGTTAACTGAAATTCCCGCGACCATAGAGAAGTTGATGACTACATTATGTTTATACGCACTCTTTCGCGTAATGCGGGGCAATTGAGCGCGAAATTTGAATATCGAAACAGCGCATAATGGGGTCGCGTAAGGCGGGGTATTACTGTAATGTACAGACTATGATTGGCGAGTTTCTTGTGATTTATTCTCGTCGTATGTAGATTCTGACCAAGAGCCAGAATGGTATATTTGTAATAAAGATTTTTGATTTAGATTCTTTGTATTAGTAAATTAATATAAGCATTTTTATTTCGTGTTTCAACCTGATTCAGGATTGACAAGTTTGTATTAAACGCTTTTTGCTTTTAAATATAGCAATTCACGCTTTTGTTGCTTAAAGTTCAATTATTATATTCGAGATAAACACTTTTTTAATTTTAAATAAAAAATTATATTAATCTCCTCACTAATGCATACAAAAATACAATGCCTTTTTATTCACATATTTAATCAACTTTATTACTATAGTATGGTATACATAATTGTCATATTACTTTTAGTAATGCATTACACTATATCTAAATAGTTCTGCACTGTTAATACTTCAACACTTAATATTAGTATATCGTGACGTCATATAGTATTGTATAGTAGTGTTTTTTTAAATTGTAACCACCTCACGCGGGTAGTGGGCAAAAAGCTCGTTTTGGGTTTCCGTTTTTACTGCTTTGTAATTGGCTGTCGAAATAATGAATAGTCGTTACGCGGAAATGTCGTTGTTTATGATATCTGTGCCTTGGGGGTTAGGATTTTTTTAACTTGAAATTAAAAAGATTGAAAAGTAAAATAGTATTTAGAGAGACTTAAGTGTAATACTTAAATATAATTATCACAATGCATTGTGGCAACAGAAAGACCAAAAGAAAACAAGAAAGATGATACTGACAGACTAAACGTTAAAACCTCAAATCTTCTTAAATAAGTATTTTCGGCTGGTAGAACAAGTACATATTGTATTTATATATGTATGTATATTACTTTATCATCATTAGAACAAACATATTAAATATAACATATTAAAATTTATAGACTGGAACAAGAGCGGCGTGATCACGAGATGGCAGTTCGTCTTGCGCAAGAAAATAACGGACATGTTGAAGGTTCTCCGCCGCAATTGCGAAGGTATGTTATGATATATATGTTGAAGTGACGTCATCGGGTGTGTAATAGACGAACGGTGTGTATATAGAAGTTTTGTCTCTGCCACTCTTCAATTGTGACAACAATGAAAGAAAGGGAGCACTATACTCGTTATACTAGGTTGGTATGTCAAATTAAATATGTCTGAAACAGTTTAGACCAGTGTTTCCCAAACTTTTTTGTGCCATGCTCCACCTTAGTTTTTCTAAAATTCTTATGCCCCCTTATGTTACCAAACACCCAGTCGATATTTTAGTCTCGTCAACCGAAATTATACCTAATCATTATTTACCGCAATTATTTAAGAATTTGCTTTTTTTGTTAAATTTGGCGTCGAAATCTAGTATTACATTTAAATGGCCCGGAGCGAAGCGAAACGTGTTGAGTTCATTTTCGAATTGCCCCCCTTAACAATCAAATTCCTCCCCTGTGGGGCTTAGACCTCACTTTGGGAAACACTTGTTTAGACAGTCTGTATTCTCAAATTGTTTTATTTATTATGTCGTCTTAGGTTATTCGCGAACGTGATTTGAATAATTTAAAAGGATTTAAATTAACGTGTTTATTATTTTGACTGTTTTGTATAAAATATAGTATAGTTTTTTTTTTTTGATGAATTTAATTGTAAATTCACGTTTCGGCGGAATTCCTTCTTGTATATAGCTTAAGCACTTTTTTTTTGTCAATAGAGAAATTATTTACAATTTCATTAGGGTTATCGAGATGTCAAATAATAAATGAATGGTATGTTTTGCACAGTTTCCCATCAATGGACACAGTGAACGGCGACAATAAATTGAACAGGTACCGAGTGATTAGAGATAACCTAACCGCTCTCTGCACGCTTTTAACACTGCATGATTCTTTTAATTGTATAGAGGTTTAATTAATTTTGCTTTTTTACTTATTAACATTTTAAATTTGGAAAATATGCACATATATTTTTCTTATGGGTCACTATGAGAAATTCTCGGTTTCGTTTCTTAAGTCAATAATAGCAATATGCTTTATACTAGATTTACCAGCCATTTAAATATACCTATTTCTACCAAAACTAAAAAAAAAATAGATTTCTTATTTTAGCTACAAAAGTCATGATAACATTACAGAAAGGAAATGTTACATGCAGCAGGATTTTAATCTGATCTTGCAAGACCAGTCATTTTGACTAGTCTGGTAAATCTAGTGTTAAAGAAGTAGTTTACCTGAGCTGGTTGCCAATACAGTTCGAATATGAAAAGAAAAAAGGTCACCAATATTTTTATTACATTTATTGTAGTCAAAAAAAACATATTTAATTTGAATGTTTTATACGACTATAATGATGCAAATTTAAGAAGTACACCTGTTGGGTTATATTCTATGTTATTATGTTTTGTAATTACTTTTAAACAAATGTTAATAAAATTAATTGTTTCAGGCGTTACTTTGCGGAAATTCATATTAAAGGAAATTATCTTGCTTATAATTCCCGCTACATTAGGTCGATGAGGAAAAATAACCTCCACCTCGAGACAAGTTATTGAATGTTGGTGGAGGTTATTTTTCCTCATTGACCTAATGTAGCGGGAATTGTAAGCAAAATAATTTTAAATGATTTCCTTTAAATGTTAATAAGTTTAAATCACAATTAGAATGAATAAATAAATGAATAAAACTAATGTAATTTCTAACGCTGTTCCTGGTTATGGTTTTTGCTTGATTTTAAAATGAATTCGCATTATCTTTTCAGATAGAACGCTTTCTATAATGCACGTTATCAATTTTATACTCTGGTTAATGGTTTGTGATAGAAA
Organism: Tineola bisselliella; assembly: GCA_028551675.1. Classification (NCBI taxonomy): domain Eukaryota; kingdom Metazoa; phylum Arthropoda; class Insecta; order Lepidoptera; family Tineidae; genus Tineola; species Tineola bisselliella. The sequence goes on from JAPWLS010002126.1 coordinate 68,141, forward strand.
TTTAAATCTAATTTTATTTAAATAAATCTGTAGTAATTAATAGTGACTAATTTAATTAATTAATGTTAACGATGATGGCTGAATAGTTTGTCGTTGTATGATAATTAATTTTTGTTTTAATAGTTAGATTAATATTAGTAAATTTATAATAATTAACCGAATTTAAAAAAAATCTGTTTAAAAATGAGGATATGTCGTTTCTTTTTTAATTTGTACTACTTTTTTTAAATTAAAATATAATGCATCATAATAAATACTAAACGACTACCCTCGCTTTTAATTGTTAAATAATATTTTTTAATACATTGCTCCATTTTTTTCTAATTAGGTCTGAACGTGTTCGTATGCAACAAGCAATGCAAGGCAAACAGAAGTATGACCTCTCTAAGTGGAAGTATTCTGAATTGCGCGATACGATTAACACGTCATGTGATATTGAATTATTGGAGGTAATATATGATCTCCTTCATGATTTCTTGTACAAATGACAATCTTCAAATGAACACAGATTGGACTTTGCACTGGAAGAAACAATCATTAGAAAGGGATAACTATATTCCTATCGATTCGCCTGCGTTTATTTGTTGAAATTGAGGCATGTGTGAATAAAATGTCATTTTGGGATTAGCTTGAAATTAACCATATATTTCTCTATAATAGTACAGTGGGCTTATCACGAATTTAGTCTGGCTTTCGAATCGAGCTGTCACAAGTAAAACGGATCCGTTAGCAATCGAGATCATGAATTTTACTAACGACTAACGAGCACCAGCAATCTATCAAATGAACGAAATATCTAGACATTCGAAAATTAACAAAAAGTATCTAAAATATTGTAGTTCCAAATCCGCACGCGGTGGCGCTGATCAAATTTCCATACAAATCGCTTGAAGCGAACTCGGTTCGAAAGCCAGACTAAAATTCGTGATAAGCCCACAGCTATTGGGCTCATAATTAACATTATAAATGGTATTCAGGCTTGCCGTCATGAGTTCCATCGTCGTCTGAAGGTGTACCACGCGTGGAAGGCAAAGAACGCTCGCAAGTCTACTATGAGCGAACAGGAGAGGGCGCCACAATCGATTATGGATGCTGGTATGTTATATTTGCTTTAATCTTAAATATTAGTAGCTCTATACGTAATTCTTTTTTTAAATAAACTAATACAGCCATTTTCAAAGTGTGTTCCGCGGAACCCTAGGGCTAAAATATTGCAAAAAATACCTACCAAAGGGAGATTATAAGGTTACATCTAAATATTCCAACTAAATATTACGTAATATTACATTGCAATATGATTATTCATAAATATATATAATATAAATCAGTTTTTTATAATTATATTAAGGCTTTGTCCTTCGCCAAAAAAGTTTGAGAACCGCTGAACTAATAAAATAACATTTACAGCAATAAAGGCCCCTCGTCTCCCACAAAAGGGTGAGATTCTCGGCGCTCGTCATCGTTACTTCCGTATACCGTTCGTTCGTCCCGCGGCGCCTGGTGTCGATAGCAATGACAAACGTGGTTGGTGGTACGCCCATTTCGACGGACAATATGTTGCCAGACAAATGGAGTTACATCCCGACAAAACTCCTGTATTGTTGCAGGCCGGTAAGATTGACTCGAGAATATCTCTTTCTTTTAAATGAAAAGTGAAAGAGACAACTATATTTAATTAATTTCCATTCACTATATGATATACAGGTACGGACGACATGCAAATGTGTGAATTAAGCCTAGAAGAGACAGGTTTAACAAGAAAGCGTGGCGCCGAAATACTGGAACACGAATTCGAGAGGGAATGGACCAAACACAATGGACCACCATACGTACCGCCGGAACTTAGAAAGCGATAATTAAATGGTGAATTATTTGCTTTAATTTATATGTTTTGTGTTAAATGAAGTAGAGAAACGTTTATAGATCGTCTGTTGAGATTGGCAGGGAGTCTGTTCTCGACTGCCAAGCTGAAAGCTTTATAAGCGAATCTAGGATTTTTTATATTACCCCTCTAAATGGAAGCCAATACGTATTACAGTCGACAATCTTCAAATGGACACAGATTGGTCTTTGGACTGGATGAAATAATCATTAGAAAGGGATAACTATATTCTTATCGTGTCACTTGCGTTCATTTGTCGAAGTCCAGGCATGTGTGAAAAGGACGCGGATATCACCTTTGCTGTTCATGACGCCGCCATCGTTTCTCTATCACTTATATACCTACAAAAACTGTATCCATTTGAAAAAAAATTGTACACTGATTAACTTTTTATGCTTCATAAATATTTTGTTTGGATATTAAAATGTAATTATCTTTTTTTCTTTTTCTCAGATAAAATGAAAATATTCCTGAAGATGGCAGCACTATTTGCAATTTGCAGTTATTTTGGTTTTACATAATATATAATAGATATAAGCACTATAGTGCATAAATATTGTGCCTAGGTTCCTAGCATGATGTGCAATTATTTGTATGGATTACAAAGAAGTGCAAATTATTTTCGTAGATGAAATTAAAAAAAAATCTAATATAATTTTTAGTATAATAATAATCTACACCATTTTCATAGTGTTTTAGCACTTTGCTATATCTTTCTGTTTATTTTAATTTTGAAAATTTTCTTGTACCACATAGTAATACACTGTGGATTCTAGATTTATTCAAATTGGTTGATTAGCGTAAGTTAATCAATTGTATTTATTTGTTTTTTCTATTTTTTCTTCTTGTAAATTTATTTAACAAGATTTTTTAGCTAATTTTTTCTTTGTTACTCGTAATAGCAAATATGAGGTTTTCTCAGAACGTTCGATATAGGCAGTAGTTTATATGAACTGTGTAATAAGACGATAGTTATAGTAGGCTTTAGTTGGCTTGGTTTTAAATGAATAAAATTTATAAATGCAATAAAAGCAAATTTCAGGTGCTTTGGTTAAGAAATGAAATTGTGCATATTTTTCACACTATGAATTCATTTACAAATCCAGTTTATTCATATAAGTGTTCCATTTTATGGATTCGAAGCGGATTTAGAAGAAAGTATTAAACACCTGTGCAGTATTTTTGTGTTATTAAAAAAATTCTACGTAGAAAATTATATATCAAAAAACCTAATAGCAAAAACTTAATTATATAGGTATATTTATATAAAATAAATATAACTGTGATTACATTATTTAGGATTAAACAAATATGTATTATGTTATCAAAATTAAAGCGATTGTCATTCCAATAAATTTAGGGTTTTTGCCTAAATAAAATATTCCAGATGTAATATTTATACATTCCTTATAGTCCAATCAATGAACTAAAAAAGTGAAAAAAGTCCAACCAGGACAAAAAAATACAGTCGTATAGGAAAAAAAAAAAGAATATGAGTGTCTGTGTGGTGCAACTCGCGCTGGACTAAAGAACCTAACCTAAAAAATTCCGAAAGTTCGAATAAACGGTTTTTTTTTATAAAAAAAAAAACAATGACTCCGATCAGAAAAAGTTAAATTATAAAGTTGTAGGTATTAAGAAAACGCATCGATTCGTTTTTGTTGAGTTTAATTCAGTTCATAACTTTTCGAGTTATTTTTAAAAAATCATCGAAAATTACCATTTTTAGTTTTTATAATAACTTTTTTATTTTTGGTTTTTTTTTTTGAAATTCACCAAAAAGGTAGGTATTTACTAGCCAAGTAAGATCTTTTTTGTAAAATTAAAAAACATTAATTTTTTACCGAGATACATCGATATTTCGAAAAAAAGGTGCCTTCGGAAAATGGCCACTCAAGTCCTAGGGAAGGTCATAGACAATCGTCCGGGTACGCATTTTCTATGACCTTCCCTAGGACTTGAGTGGCCATTTTCCGAAGGCACCTTTTTTTCGAAAAATCGATGTATCTCGGTAAAAAATTAATATTTTTTAATTTTACAAAAAAGATCTTATTTGGCTAGTAAATACCTACCTTTTTGGTGAATTTCAAAAAAAAAAAAACCAAAAATAAAAAAGTTATTATAAAAACTAAAAATGGTAATTTTCGATGATTTTTTAAAAATAACTCGAAAAGTTATGAACTGAATTAAACTCAACAAAAACGAATCGATGCGTTTTTTTAATACCTACAACTTTCTAATTTAACTTTTTCTGATCGGAGTCATTGTTTTTTTTTTTATAAAAAAAAACCGTTTTTTCGAACTTTCGGAATTTTTTAGGTTAGGATTGGACTATTAAGCATTTCAAGAGATTTAAAAGACAGAGTTATTTTTGTCATTACTATCAAAAATAACATTTAAAACGTGGAAGATATAAAACTACGAATTAATCTAACAATCTTTAAACAGTGCCTTACAAAAGTAGAATAATTTCTAAAAGTTATAATATACAATGAAGATTATATCTTATGTATGTTTTAAGCCACGTCTCCTGCTCCTCTGTCTTCCAAACATTAGACAAAAACATCAAACATTGGGGCGTGGCCTACACAATGTTTTTGTTTTCCGTCGACCACGGAAAACAAAAAACATTGTCTATGAATACAAAAATGTATACGGCCACGCCCCAATGTTTCGATGTTTTTGTCTAATGTTTGGAAAACATAGGAGCAGGAGACGCGGCATTAGATTTATTTTATGAAATAAAAACCGTGTTGGAAGTTGCTTTGTTTTATTGATTTGTCAAATTTTACCCATAATATTTATAATATCAACTTAACCTGTAAATAGCGTTTATAAAGACTTCTATCAATATAAAAAATCAGGCGTTTTTTGTTGGGGCTGCTCGTCCCGCCAAAGCGTTCTGTCAATTCCGTTTCATTCCACGAGACATTTTTTAAGTCGTGCCTACTTTATTTAATCTATTATAAAGTTTTTTATATGAAATGTGTAATATAGTTTTTGTATAATAATAAATATAATATTAATTTAATGTAATTTACATAAAACAACTTGCAGAAGAAAGCTTATTGATAAATAGGTAAAACGGAACGTCAACGCGAGGTTTTTGCAAAATTTCGTTTTGTTTTGAGAGATATTTGTATTAAATATTTTAAAAGTAATTTTCTTTTTATTAGTGTTTTTTTAAATTATTTATTTTTATAATGAAATAACGTTTAAATAAGAATCTAAGTATACTCGTACAATAAAGAGAAACATGTCTACATTAGAACAAAAAATAGAAAACACTGACTTATCGAAAGGTCTCATTGATTCCCAAAAAATAAATGAAAATTTGGATAAAAATAATAAAAATAAATCTAGTAATGGAGATCAATCATCGTCTTGTTACTGGTAAGTTGTTAATTCGTTTTTAGGTTATTTTATTAGCTTTTTATTTGTTTTGTTACTGATAAGAAATGTAATAAACAAATCTCCCATCATTCATCCGTTTCATTTGTCATCTTTCAACAGATGATATTACTTTCGTTGCACATTTAACAAGTTTAAACTGTAATTTGGCGTCAAGTATTAAATTCTATAGAAATAACAAGTATTGGATTCGTATAAAGCTCTATAGTGGTAAAAATGGCACAGAGTTGAAAGTTTTATTTCCAACAATTTCAAAATTTTAGAGCATTAAATAACAATGTATACTTTGAAATGACATGTATCTTGAGATTTTGAATGTGTGTGTTGTTAATATTAATTTGCTATGCCCTAACAGGATGTCACTTCAACAAATAACAAATTGCTGCTGACATGTTTGTATCCATTATCTGACAAACAATTTGGGCATTCGGAAAGGGTTTTTGACATGAGAGTTTACATGTGAATTAAAATTTTATAATTCTTTATTGGGCTGTTGCCCGAACACTCGACATTGGCAGAATTGTCTATAATAGACATCTGAGGCCATTAATAAAAGAAGAAGAACAATTTGAATTTGTTTTTTTTTAAATTTTAGTGGAAAAGACAGGAATCTAAACATAGCGGAATTATTATGTGCATCATGTAATCGTTGGTTTCACGAGTCATGCATCAGCTATCAATTGGGAAAACTAGTTCCGTTCATGACAAACTATTTATTTATATGCAAAAATTGCTCTCCGACTGGACTTGAGACGTTTAAGAAGAACCAAGCACGTAGGTTTATCTTTTTTTACGGAACTATGCGTTCCTGGTTTCTGCTGTTAGCCTTGCGGCTGTTACACCGGAGCGGAGTAGGGTGGAACAGTCACTTCAACCAAATTTGACCAAAACTAATTTAGCCAAAACGGCGGTATTGAAACTGGACCTGGGTTTATCATAATAAGTCGTATTAATTTAAATACAGCCTTTAATAAGTTACTTTGGCAAAAACATTTAATAGAACTGACTTAATTATATTTCTGTCAATATCAAAATCAATAGTTCACTTTATTTAATGTGATAACAGTGAGATCTTATATGATATAAAAAAGAGCAAAAATTATTAAACTAGTTATTAAATCATATTTATAAATAACACAAAACTAAATAAATTAAAGTTAATGCTGTTATGATAGAATTCTCCTTAGAATAAAAGTTGTCATGACGTGTATTTATTTTAAAATACAACTGTCATGACACTTAAAAAAGAAATTCCAAAAATGCATTTTTTCTCTGCAGCTTTTCCGCAGATGTGTTTAACCGCAATTGCAAATTTACAACAAGAAAGTAGTAAAAACGGCACCAACAAGATGCTCTTCAACAAAGATAGAGAGATAATACCATTTATTGATCAGTATTGGGAAGCTATGACTACCATGCCCAGAAGGTAATTAAAAATTTATCAAATTTATTGCAGTCAGATTTAACATTCTGGTAATTTGCGTTTTTTTTTAAATATGATTCTCTACCTCATGAAAAAAAACATGTTTGCAATGGTTTCTGAAATATTCAATGCAACATAACAAGCAAGATAACAATTTTAAATATTTCTATAAAATTGTGATTTGTAGATCCTACCATGTCAATAGGACCGGGTAATATGAAGCTTTGAAATATTAAATTAAAATTATATAATAGTGAATAAACCAAGTAAAGACATGTGGCAGTAAACTCTATAAGCTGAAAATACATATTTAAAAAGATTTTAGGTTTTTGACATTTGTTCTGTCACTGTCATCTTTCTTGTTTTTCTTTTCCTGGTATTTTGTCGTAATTATATTTTTAAATTATTTTAATTTGCATTATTAGGGCACATCAGTAACTTTAATGACATTTCATTTAGTTTGAGTTTTGCAAATACATTTTATTGGTGAAAAAATTTGAAAATTTAAAAATACTGGCCAGTAATAACAAAAAAAGTTAACAAATTCGAATTCTATTTACAATTTTTTTTTCTTTAAGAGTGACACAATCTTGGTATTCAACCGTGCAGCGTGCACTGATAAAAGATATACAGATTTTATTTTCTTACGAGGAAGATTCTGCACACGGCTCCATGTTTGGTTTATATAAAATCGATTTGACTTCAATCAAGCCTAATTATGAGGCTATGATCAAACAGGGACAACTCAAGGTCACTGATATGGGTATCGCCACTGGTAAGTGTCTATATTTTAATATTACGTCGAAATTTTTATATACATAAATTGGGCTATTGGTGTTATAAGGTCATGTTACTTGAAGATCTAAGCCTGGGGACGGGAAATTTATATTGATTTTTAATAAAAAAAAATTGTTTCATATTTGTGTACGTAATTTATAGTTTTATTTTTAAAAGTAGGTAAATATAATTGGTCCGTCGATTATTTGCGCATTAAGTTTGTTTTGAAAACAATTGAAAACAGTTTATATCCAGAATAAATAGTAGTGTTGTAGTATTTGTAAGAGGAAACATGTAAAAACCGTTAATGTATACAATATTATCGTTGTGGGACGTTATTACAATGTAAGCGAAGACATCGGTGTATACATTACTCACTTGTTTACAATTATTGTACGAAGCTCACGCTCGGTACAAAGCTCTTTGAGTCATACGTCATAAAGTTCATTTTAAGTCGTCCAGCTTGCCCCGTTACGATGTTTTTCAATACGCACACACAGACATTTGTTTGTATGTGTTCATTTTCTTGATATCGCTCGCATTACGGGTCGTGTCCGCAGCAGAATATCTTATTGATTTTTACTATAGTATCTTAATTGAATAATTTTACTTTTCATTTTGCATTAATTATGGCGGGTGAGTTTGTAATATTGTTTTAATATTGTACGGCCGGCTTCGACGACACAATTGAGATCAAGGCCGTTATGTAAAGATATTTATTTTTTTATTGATAACGTGCGCTATATTAAAAACAATTGTGATTTGGTATTACGTTATCTTAAAGTGTAATGTTTAATTACTTACATCCCCTTAGTCTACATATAAGCATGTGTTACCGGACGATTCATTTAGATTTGATTAATTGAGAAATTGGCGTCAACACAAATTATTAAATCCGTATATAGTATAGGGGTGAATTTTGTTCATTCATTTAAAGAGGTTAGGGTAAGAATATTGGCTGACATAATTCTCACTTCCACATAGATAATAATATAACATTGTAGTCGCAATAACAATGTAAATACAAAGCCTTGATTTGTTGCGGCTATTCCATTCCAAATGAGGTCAAAATAATTCATTGAATTGCATTGACGTCGGCGTTTTGATGGGTAATATTTTTTGTAAATATATAAGTACATGTTTTAGTTCGTTTTTATATGTTATTGGGATATGAATGAATCTCTTAAAACTAACATTGGGGAAAATTGTAGAGAAATTACGATTCGAACTTCGTTTGAAAAGATAATCGTAATAAAGTCAATGCCACTAAATAACTGAGCTATTATTGTGAGTAATTTGTATTTGCTGCTACTTTATATAGTAACCTACTTTCGCGATATTATGTGTAAATTAATAGTTCACATTTTAATATAGTTTTGGGATGTCTTCATATAACCTGTTAAATTATTGATTCACTCGATCAATCGTAAGTGAATTAAAATTGTATTTAGTTCATGTTTTTAGGTTAGGCTGGTTATTCTGTAAGTTTTTTTTAGTCGAAATTTACGTGTTCACGTAGTATGTATGCTGGTCTCAGCACTTGCAGGCACTTAGCCTGCTGTAACGTGTTCGTATTTAGTTTTACCTTTCTCATTAAACTGGTATGTCTAAGGTAGAAATTAGTACTTATTATTGTAGAACGGCCATTCTCAAAGTGTGTTCAGCGCAACCTTAGGGCTATACTGCAAAAAATACCTACCAAAGGGAGATTACAAGGTTACATCTAAATATTCCAACTAAATATTACGTAATATTACATTGCAATATGATTACTCATAAATACATATAAATCAGTTTTTATAATTATATTAAGGCTTTTTCCTTCGCCAAAAAAGTTTGAGAACCGCTGTTGTAGAATATACATTATAGTTTCTATCTCTCTCTATCACGTATAAACCTTTAAGAGTATGACGAAAGTACAAAAAGTTACATAGTAACAATCATACTTTGAAGTATACACTATCGTTCGAAAGTTTGAAACCACTATGAGACTTTTTTATCGTTTTATCAGTCAGTTATTCCCAACCACTGTGCCACGAAATTTTAAGTGTGCCGCCAAATTTATAATATTATTAAATAATATGATTTAAACTTATCTTTTTCTTTGTGTGCCGCCAAATTTCGAAATCGTTAAAAGTTTGCTGCAACAAAAAAAAAGGTTGAGAACCACTGATCTATTTGATATATGCTTGACCTAATTAAAACTTCGACACTATGTATGTATTGCTCTGGTTTTTCAAGAGACCACATGATTATTATTTATGAGTAATTAGTATTTTTTGTTGACTTGCTAATTTAGATTCTAGTAGCTTGTTGATAACTACTCACCCTGTCATATAGTATTGTTCCACGACTTTCTAGAACATTCTCTCCGTGTTGGCTCTTATTTTGTTTCAATCATTTAGTAGAGTAATGTTCTCGTTCGAGTACCTCCATTTAAATGTATTACACGAACGCATAAGAAAGTATGCGATAGCGTCCTCGTTGGCAGATAAAGTTTGTTTTGGTATCTTATCTTGTAAACTGTTGATTTTGTGGTACACTTTTCTATATTAATGATTGTGATATTGTGACACGTGACTCGTTGGTGGCGGCTTGCTCGCCCATCATGGAGTGTGAGTTTACTGATTTTTTTTTATAAGTAAAGAAAACTTTTTTTTAAATTTGTTTTAATGTCGATCATAAATCTCAGTTAACCTTCCAAGCTTTGTGGTGGTGATTCATGGGTTATACAGTAGCTTAAGATTAAGTAGAGTATCGTCGCATGGCCAGGTTACGATGAAAAAATTGACATTTTATTTTCTATAGTAAACTTTGGATGATGTGCGCGTCGGTGACGGGCTTTATTAGACATTGACTTAGAAAGACTAACCCAAGTTTTCGTAATTAGTCTTTCTTTATCTATGCTAAGCTTTAATATTATTTTATTGTATTATTTTTCCAGTCCTATATCGCATTACATGGTACTGGAATTGCTTGTAATATGATAAGTTTTATCTTCCCCTAATGATATAAAATTGTTTGCTATAATCACGTGTCAATAACTTCTTTATTATTAATTATAATATTATTTTAATGTTCAAGTACAATTGAAGTAGTCTCGATATCAAATACTTAATAGACTAGTACTATTGCATTGCGCATCGTTGATTGGATAAAATTAAGCTATGTATGACTTAACAGCGCTGTCACTAAGCTCGCCATGTTTGTCTTTTATCTCTTACGTTGTAAATATAATTCGAATTTATAGCATAAGCTGCATCCAAAATGATAGTGTTGTGTATTATTTCAGTGCCCCTAGCGGGAAATGTAAAGGGTCGCCAAGGCAAGCGTCGTATTCCAGGAGCTGCGGACTCGGGTGCTCCGATTGGTAAGAAGGGTCGGTCGGCAGATCTGACGGCTCTCAAATTACCATCACACGGATACCCCTCTGAGCATCCCTTTAACAAGGATGGTTATAGATATATTTTGGCTGAACCGGATCCTCATGCGCCGTTTAGACAGGTGCGTGGCTTTTATGTCTATGTGATTAGGATATTGTTATATGAATTAACACTAGAACTACCGGTCAAAATGGCCGGATGACTTGTGATTGCAAAGTAATAAATATAATTCACTTAATTTATTGTAGAATTGCAAAAATATTTTCAAAGAATAATGAGTCTTGTGATGAATTTTTAAAATTGGTAATATGGACCGCTTGGTAATTCTAGTGTTAAAAATGATTTGTTTTTAGGAATTCGACGAGAGTAACGAATGGTCTGGGAAGCCTATACCGGGTTGGTTGTATCGGTCTTTGTGTCCCAGCGGTGTATTGCTGGCTTTGCATGACCGAGCACCGCAATTGAAGGTTGCTGAAGACAGGCTGGCAGTCACGGGTGATAGAGGATATTGCATGGTGCGGGCAACACACGGTGAGGTTATTCACAATTTAACTTCTTAAATTTTGAATTAGATTATAAACGGAATGGGTTAATATTAGGTGAAGTAAAAAGTTCTGAGCGTTTTCCGCTAGATGTCTTTAGTGAGTCATATCTCACGATGTATAGATCGTATCGGATCATATTATACAGCTATTTAAAGGTGACATTGTGCTCCAAAAAAAAGTACTTTGACAGTTTTATGTTTGGTCAAGCCAGTTGTGTGTTACAGCGTTCCTAAATGGCGGTAAAAAAAGAGAAAATTCGATACATTCTTCAGTACCACTATGACCAAGGTGAAAAGACGGAGCAGGAGATCAAATAAATTTGTGCTGCTTATGGACTCAATACAGTATCAAATGCAACAGCAAAGCGGTGGTTCCAACGATTCCGTTCTGGCAATATGGACGTCAAAGATGAGGCACGCTCTGGTAGGCCAATCGCCAAAAATATCGATAAAATCATCTAGTCGGACCGACATGTGAGCACTTAAATTATTGCCCAGGAACTGAAGATTAGCCAGAAACCCGTTTGGAACGTTTGTCTCAAGAAAAAGCTCGATGTATAGGTGCCATACGAATTGACGCAAAAGAAACCTATTGGATCGAATTGATGCCTGCGATTCTTTGCTGAAACGTAACGACATCAACCTATTTTTGAAGCGGAAGGTGACTGGTGATGAAAAATGGATCACATACGAGAACAATAGTCGAAAAAGATCGTGGTCCAATAACAGTGAGCCGGCCCAATCGATCTCTAAGACCAAGAAGGTTTTGCTGTATGTTTGGTGGGATTGGAAAGAAATCATCCACTATGAGCTGCTCCCATCAGGCCAAACATCCTCTAATGTCAACCACTGACCAGATTGAAGCAGGTGATCGACCATAAGCGGCCAGAATTGACCAATAGGAAGAGTGTTGTGTTCCATCAAGACAACGCCAGGCCGCACACATCTTTAACGACGTGTCAGAAGCTCCAAGAGTTTGGATGGGAGGTTCTATTGCACCCACCGTATGGCTCAGACTTGGCACTAAACTATTATCACCTTTTCAAGCATTTGCAAAATTTTCTTGATAGTACAAAACTGTCCTCAAGAGAGGCTTATGAAAATGAGTTGGTCAAGTTTTTTATCAATAGGAACAAGGGCTTTTTCAATAGCGGTATTATGAAATTGCCTTTAAAATGGACGAAACTTATCGAACAAATCGGTGCATATTTGATCTAAATCGGATAATTCTAACTATGTTAATTTCATCTTCGAAATAAAGCGAAAAAACGCTCAGAACTTTTTACTTCACCTATTATTAGTGGAAGCGTATAAATGACTGTCACTTTGTTACTTGCCGTTAGATGGCGCTGAAATTATCGTAACACGCAATTTATATTATGAAAAATAATAATAAACTCATTAATAGGTGTTAGACGTGGTTCGTGGTATTGGGAGGTGAACGTGGAAGAAGTACCGGAAGGAGCCGCTGCGAGACTTGGTTGGGGGAGACGATATACAAACCTACAAGCGCCGTTAGGTTATGATAAATTCGGTTACTCTTGGCGCTCCAGGAAGGGAACTAGGTGATTTAATAAGTTTTAAAATTAATGTAATACCAATATTAATCTCTGAAATCTGATAATCTCTCACTATAGGAAATGCATATAAGTTTTACTTTATTCTTTATTGCAATATATTTTTCACGTAGGCGAGCTTAATGCATTATCTACCAGCTAACCTTTGTCGGTGTGAGGGGTGATATTCGGTGCAATGAAAATAATAACTAAATAAAAGTTATAAGTGAATTAAATAAATAGTAGAATTAAGAGATATTTTGTTTAGTCAGAAGATTTTAAAATTGTGACTTGATGGAGCCTGTCTGATGCTGGGTAGTAGCATGTTGCATTGGTGGGCTGCAGATGTGGTGTAAGAGTTTGAATACCGGCTCGTAGCATGTACCGGTATTTTAAGCTGGTTGTTATGAGTAGAACGGAGAGGGCAGTTGTGTAAGATACAGAGAAATTCGAAGCGAGTTTTCAGATAAGAAGTTGCGATAGGATAAATGAGTAAAGTATGAATCGCTTGTACAGGTTCCATGAGTCACGGGGTAAGCATTACAGCACTGGTTACGGCGAAGGAGATACTTTAGGATTTTTAATAGTATTGCCAAGAGATGTGACACATACGCCTACTACATATAAAGATAGGGTGAGTTATTATAATTTGGGACTAATGTATCGTTTGCATTTAAATACCGTATGAAAGTGTTTATATAGTCATATATGTTGTTAGAGTAATAACTTAGATAAATCTTATTGGATCAATTTAAATTGCTTTTTGCAGTCGCTAATAGTTAAAGTGATAATGAGTTGCTTGTGATATTCTCGCCATACGCCTTTCCGAAGTCACGGTAGAGTCTAACGATAAGCAAGTGCACGCCTTTATAAACGATTTTCATTTCATTTCAAACTATTATAGCTCCCAAGTAATTTAAACAATATATTAAACATAATAAACGCGATAGAAAGTCATGTAAATTAATTGAAACGTGTGCATTATTATAAAATATGTATCGAAATTTCAGCCTTTAGTTAAGTTTAAGAGCCACCTCTATTATGAAGATAAGGATAACATTCAAGAATCTCTGAGTAAACTGAAGCCACTGACGGGTAGTAAGATATATTTTTTCAAGAACGGAGAATGTCAGGGTGCCGCTTTCACTGATATTTATGAGGGTTGTTACTACCCCTCTGTTTCTTTGCATAAGAATATAACAGTTAGTGTTAATTTTGGACCTAACTTCAAACATCCACCCTCTGATTTTACTTTTAGACCGGTGAGTGTTTTAAATTAATATTGAACAAATTACAAAATATACAATCTACAATTCTCGCATATACTGTGCAATTTTGGTTGAAAGGAGTAGTGCTTCACTACTCCAACTTGCTAAAACCAAATACTATTATACTATCTCGCTCGACAAACTGAAACAGCAAACCCGTTTGATGAGTGCCAAACTTGTTAATATTTTGAACTACCGTCATTACAGCTTTAACTAGAACGGAGTACATTATGTTTAGCATTAAGTTAGCCGCAGTGTTTGTTATTATGGTTTTTTAAATATTGTTTAACACGTTATAGTGTTTATATAATTTTTTACTTTATTTTTTTCTACTTCTTTCATTGTTTATATAAAGCTATTTTAAATATTATATTATTGTAATAGGCTAAGTTTAAATAAATGAATAAATAAAATAAATAAATGTTTAATAATCAACAGAAAATATGATAACAGATTTTTTTTTAATTATTGCTGTTTTTGTTTAAAATACATGCTTAAGGGAATCTGTTATATAACTTATTTTGCTTATAAGGTTTTCAAATTCCTGGTGGTTTTCCTTCTCAAGTTAACATTTAATTTTCAGATGTCAGAAAAGGCAGAGGAAGCTATATGCGAACAAACAATGGCAGACATGCTATATTTGACAGAAAATGAAGGCAAACTACGATTGGATAATTTTAATCTTTGATAGCAATCATCATAAATTCTAGGAAAAAAAAATGTTCTCGGAGTGTAATTAACTGTTAATGAAAATCTTTCATTAGGTTAAAAAAGTATTCATGCTCTGTTTTATCAATAAATATAGGAAAAGTAATATCTTGTACTTATTTTGATTTATTTACCTGTCAAAATGGTTCTCAATGTTTTATGGTAATCATGCAAGAGTTAATTAATGTAGATATAGAGCAGAAAGTACTGGTTGAACACCTTAGTAAGTATTTGTCTGATATACCTACCATTTTGTTATTTGTGGAGTTAGTGGGTTAACCATAAGAAGTGAATTTGAAATAAAAATCCGACACTACCAGTTGCCTTCAATTAAGGATTATATACAATATAAACATTGTAGCCTTTGCCTATTTTAATAAATATTGTACAAGGAATGTGGGCAACACTGCTTCCCAGATGGAGGCTGTCAAGTGAGCGTGCCGTGCCGAGCTTGCCATCTGTTCAATCATCTTGTGTGCATTTTAATATATTATACATCTTCTTTGCAACCGAGTGTTTTACTCTGAAATCTTCATCGCTCGTGTCATCGAACACATTCCATGTTACAACATGTAATTCTTATATCTTAATGTTTAAGCATCTTTGCAGTGACCATCAGGGTTGCGTGTGAGATTGGTCTACATTTCATCACTGTCTTCGGTCTTGACTGACATAATAGTAGACCTTAAAACTTGGTTGTAGATATTTAATAAATACAATTTTTTTCTATACTTGTCTTCTTTTTGCCCTCCACCTAAGATTTGGATATTTGCAAACACACAATGCACTTTTAAGCAGTGGTTAATCAAAGTAGGTCAAACTGACCAGCCTTAGTAGTCCTCTCCCGCAGTTGCAAAGAGATGCGACTCTGCAATCCTTACCCTAATAGCTGTCTCAACAGAAATTTCAGTCTGAAGCTTGCTTTCACAATGGGCATTACAGGCAACACTCAGGTTTGTAAATATTAATTAAAAATACACAAAACTTTCATTCAATGTTATATGAACAATTTGCAGATAGAAGTACAAATACCTAATAAAATACAATTTAATTATGATACAAAGACAAATGTTAAAAATGGACTATTTGCCAAATCCTCCTCTACAATTTGGGCTGCTTTCAATAACTTTATCACTTTGTTCCCATTGTTCTTGCGTTTTGGCAACAATAGAGAGGGCATGTACTCCATTCTGCAGCTCTTCCTTCAATATGTCATTAACTAGCCTATGTCTCTGGAAATAACCAATACACAATATGTAACTACAAATATATAGAAAACCTTACCTACCAGGTAATGGAGGTGTCTGGACTAAAGAGGCACTAATTTAGGTGATTCAGTACTTGGTGTATCTTCTCATGTTATAAAAAAAGGTATTATCTAACCTTAATTAAAGGTAGTCCATCGAATTTAGGTGAAACAACTACGACTTTGAAATGAGTTTCAGAACCCTTGGGAACACTATGCATATAAGACTCGTTGATAATATCTAAATGTGTTGCATCTAACGATGTTTGCAATTTACTCCTTATTGATCCTTCTATTACGCCTCCAGATGTGGACATACTTCTAATGTTTCTTAATGGCACTGCAAAAATGTTGGAATAACTTAATTTGAAATCGCAATATTAGAATATATTTAACATTAATTATTTAGCGGAATTCCAACCTATACGAAGAACAGATATCATTGAATATTCCTTCTGATAAAAACTCCTATTATAGAAACTTATTTGGCCGAATTTATCGCACAATTCAAACGCAATACAAATTAACAGCAACTGGGTATTTATATTATGACCAGACAAATGTCAATAAGCTTGACAGTATTGTTTTTAAATAACGACATTGTGTTAATTTGCTTATGTCAAAGTTTAAGAATGGGAAATATATAGGATGTTGTAAAATATGTTTCTGAACATATACAAGTTAATATAAAATCTATTAGTTATTTTATTACTTACAATTTTTAAAGCTAAATGTTAGAGTATACGCTATATATCCCTGAGTCGAGATAAAAGAATCTTGTATTCGCAATACAGCGGTAAATTTTCAATTTAATCTGTAAATTTGCATCGACAAATATACATAGAAAATTTGAATTTATGCTATAAAAGGATAATTAATAAAACACATTCAAACTTGATTTATGACATTTAATATGTCCCAGATTCCTAAGAATGCACATCCACTTATAATATGAAAAAGGTGTAATCCAGTATATTTTATTGGGTCTGATTGACTGCTATTTTATCCGAGATTGTCGTTCAGTCTTTGTTTTCGCCCTTTATCCCGCTGTCATGATATATAGCTCTATCAAATAATATCCGCATCATGATTTAAGAGATTCTCCTTTCACATTTTTCCTTATATTTTTAGTAGGCAAATAGGTCACTATGATCACAGTGATAAATATCAATTCCCTGCCTCTCCGTGCATGGCGTGAAATATAGGAGCAGATTGTAGGCACGTGCAAAGTGCAAATTGCAGTAAAGTGGCTGCGTTGTCAATACTTCAATCTTAATTAGATAAGTTCAATCAAGATATAATCGAGCTACCTTTATAGCTTTGCTAAATCTAGCTATGTTAACTAGCAATCCTAGGGAGAGGTTTCTTCAAGAATAGGATAAGTACGATTATATAATCTAATTTAGTTGGTGGAATTTTTCACTAAATTTCATGTTATTTAGCTCAATTCCTTTGAATCGAATATTTGTGAATAATAATAATAAATACTTCATTGTTTTAAAAACATAATAATAACAATGCTGACACAAATTAATTCATAGAAAACAGATTTAGAGCAATTGGCAATCTTATCACTAAAAGTAATTTCTTCCAGATAACCAATTGTCATAGAAGAAGCAGTAATAGTATTGGGCAGTGCAATTTAGATAAATAAAATACATAAATATAAATGAATGAATGAATGATTGAATACAAATGAATGAGTGAATGTGAAGATTGAAGTTATATTTTGTCGTAATATGTATAGTATTAGATTACTGATTTTTTGATTAAAACTGAGATTTTTTCATTAAAATTGTAATACTATTTGTCCTAGATCTATGCTAAATATATACCAAATAGCATAGTTTTCGTCACGATTAATTGTAGCAGTTTGAACTGAACAGTACGATCGTAGCGTTTTCTTATAACGTGTGTGACCTGCATG